>APFE030712229.1:98453-155849 GCA_000404065.3 Pinus taeda
AAATTTGTTTATTTTATTTTATTTAGGTATTTTTATGGGATTTAAAATTATTTGCCCCAACCGGATTTATTATTTTTTGAATGTGACACAGCAAAATTTGATTTTTTTCCTGAAATTCATTTTCATCAAATTACACGACAAATCACTTCAGCATTAAGTTTTTTATTTTTTTTTCTCCAAAACCATTTTATATAAATATTCTACTTTTACAATGCATTTTAGAGAAATGCACAAATTGAAATTCTTCAAGACATTTCGTGAGCACCACAAATATATGAAACCCTGTTTCATTAAATCAAATATGTACATACATACACTCATTTATCTCCATTCACTCTCTATGGCCTTATACTACATATATTTGGTCATTTATTCATACTCCACACCTCCCCCATACTCTCACACGCCTTTTTTCATTGTACATTTCATTACAGAGATTACATTCAATAAACCTTGTGGGTTCAAATCTATTAGGGAAAAATCAACAAAGCTGGATTTTTATTACACCTTCCATATTTTCAAAACTAATCTTATCCTAATTTTAGAAATGCTAGAGATTTTTCCAGCTCGTATAAGTTCTATACTCTTCTGCAAAACTTTCAGAAAATTCCTTTTTGAAGATACCTTGAGATGCTACTACATTAGAATGGTGGAGTTGGTTCAAGTTTCGAGGTAGAGGTAGTGGCATTGTGGATGTTACTCCTAAGAGTTGTTTGGCTAGCTATTGACTCCTTGAAAGTGGTTGGTGATTCATTCTTTGTCATTGAGTGACATTGTGGATGTTACTCCAAAGAGTTGTTTGGCTAGCTATTGACTCCTTGAAGTTGGTTGGTGATTCCTTGCTTGTCATTGAGTGGCTACAAGGGCAGAATGCCCTCCAATTTCCTCTGTTATTCCATTGGATGGATGGTATTTCCACACATTCCTTTTCTCCATTCCGTCTAAAAGAGGGGTTTGGGGTTTGTTAGAAACATTTATAGGGGCGGAGGAGAGGAGCACATTCCTTTTCTCCATTCCATCTAAAAGAGGGGTTTGGGGTTTGTTAGAAACATTTATAGGGGCAGAGGAGAGGAGTTTAACTCATAAATCACTTGTGGCAAGTCAAATCTCCAATTGCGGCAAGCAAATTACAAATGGGAATTAAACAACACAAAAAGAGGAGTTTAACTCAGAAATTATTTGTGACAAGTCAAATCACACAAAAGGAGGAATTTAACTCAAGTCTCCACAAGCAATCGCAACTAGGGATTAAATAACACACAAAAAAATTAACTGGCAGAAAGTAGAGTAAAAATAGAGTAAAGCTTGGAGAAACACAATAAAACTTTGGATTAAATTATAATGCATGAAAAATAAATTCATATGAGATTGTGGCTCATTCACCATGTAAAAAAAATAGGTTTACGAAGATTTACACTTCACCAAGGGTTGGGGAGTAACACAGTGAAACACGTTTTCACGAGCCCACCAAAATTTTCTCTCACGATTTTCTCTTCACTTCCCCAGGGGTTGCCGAGTAACACTATTTTCTCTTCACCTCTCATAGTTTCACAATGGACTCCCCTCAACTTGCTCAACCCTACAAATGATTTTTACATTCATATTTATCAAACATACAACTTTGACTCATTAATTTATGACAAAGAAAAACATTAATTAACAGTATGGGCGATTTTACATAATAAATTGGCAATTTTACATAATAAATGATTTTAACTTGCATGTGTTGTGGAGTTTAGATAACATTATCGAATTGAAAGTTTGCCCATACATTTAACTCTCTGATGTGTTGCGGAATGATTAGCGTTGTACTACTGCTCAGGACTTTAGTCCTTCCGCTTGCAAACAAAATTGCAAGATGCAGAAGTTGACTGGGCAAGTATGGTGGTTGTCAATGTGTTTAAGGTGGTGGTTGGGATTATTATTTCCAACCCACCCCCTTAATCACAACTGGTGCCATTGACAATTCCCAAACAATCTCTAAGATAAACAAATTTTTCATGTGCCAATGGCTTTCTGAAAATATCAGCAAATTGTTCCTGTGACCTGCAGTGCTGCAACACAATTTCACCATTGTTAATTATCTCTCTAATAAAATGATATTTAGCATCAATGTGTGTAGTCCTCTTGTGAAAGACATAATTCTTTGACAATGCAATTTCAAAGGTGTTGTCGCATAAAATAGTTGCCATTCCCTCTTGGTCATGTCAAAGATCCCTCAACATCCTTCTCATCCAAACTTCTTGACATGTTGTTGTTGTTGCGACAACATATTCATCTTTTGTTGTTGATAGTGACACTATTGGGTGCTTCTTTGAGACCCATGAAATGGATTTGAAACCCAAATGAAAAACATATCCTAGTGTGCTCTCTCTGTCATCGACACTTCCTGCCCAGTCACTATTTGTGTAACCAACCAACCTGAAATCATTTGTTGCGGCATACAAAATACCATATTCCTTTGTCCCATTGACATATATTAGAATTCTTTTTGATGCTTGTCAATGCATCTCCTTGGGTGTCTCCATGAACCTTGACACAAAACTCATTGCATACATTATATCCGGCGTAGTGGCTCAAATACATCAAGCTTTCTATCATACTTATGTATAATGTCGAATTGACATTGCTACTGTGATCTTATTTGCTCAACTTCAACCCCATGACAGTTGGAGTTGGTGCGGGCTTGTTGTTCTGCATATTAAACCTCTCCAAAATGTATGCTACATACTTTGCTTGAGAAATAAAAATGTCATTTTCTGTTTGCTTCATTTCTATGCCCAAAAAATATCTAAACAACCCGAAGTTAGTCATTTCAAACTCACTCTTCATGACTTCTTTGAAATCAACGATGAAGAAATCATCACTGCCTGTAAAAATCAAATCATCTAGATATAAAACAACAATAAGAATATTACCATCACTCTCTTTGATGTAGACAGTAGGCTCCCCGTCACATTTGTTGAAAACATTGTCCAACAAGTAAGCATCTCTCCTGCTATACCATGCACGTGGTGCTTTCTTTAGCCCATAAAGAACTTTTCTTAACTGATACACTTTGTCTTCTTGGCCTTCTATCTCATAACCAAGTGGTTGCGCAACATACACTTCCTCTCTCAGCACTCCATTCAAGAACGTTGATTTCACGTTCATTTGATACACTTTCCATTTATGTTGCGTGGCAATCGCCACCACTATACGCACTATATCCATCCTCGCGACTAGCATAAACGTCTCTGCATAATCTCTTCCATGTCGTTGCATGCATCCTTTAACAACTAGCCTTTATTTATGTCTTTCAATCTTACCATTGACATTGCTCTTTGTCTTAGAGACCCACTTCACTCCAATAACTTCTTTTCCTTGCAGAAGGTTCACTAACTCCCATGTGCCATTCTTTTTTATTTCTTCTATTTCTTCCTCCATTGCCGCAACCCATTTTTCTTCTTTCACTGCATCTTCAAAATGGATTGGATCATCTACATGACAAAATAATGCAAATAAGGAATTCAGACCAACACTACTTCCAACCTCATATTGCTCATAAATCTCATTTAAATTTCTGAATTTTGGCCTTCTTATGCTTATTGAAGATGGGCTTGACATGTCACTTAGTGTTGCACTTTGTGGTGTGCTTGGAGAAGCACTCGCTTGACTGCATGATGTTGTCCTACTATTTTTTGATGGTTTTACTTGTTGCATGCTTTGTTACGCTTGAATAGGAGTAGAGAGAGTCATTGTTGAGGAATTGCTTGCTACTGTCAATTCCTCTTTGTCCTCATGTGGTATACATGGTTTCACATTGACTGTCTTCTCTAAACTTCCATCCCATGCTTCCTCTTCTATGAACTGCACGTATCTCCTGATTATGACCTTCTTGGTTAATGGATTGTAGAGCTTGTATGCCTTGGATTCATCACTATATCCAACAAATATGCATTTTTCCCCCTTGTTATCCAACTTCTTCCTCAACACATCTAGACATGTGAATAAGCCACACATCCAAAGACTCTCATGTGAGTGACACTATGCTTTCTTCCACTCCATGCCTCTTTAGGGACCACATTTATGATACTTTTGGTTGGACACCTATTAATGATATATGTTGTTCAAGCGACAACTTCAACCCAATAATCATTTGGAAAATGCTTTGCCTTCAACATACTCCTTGCCATTTCCATAATGGTCCTATTCTTCCTTTCCGTGACACCATTTTGTTGGGGTGTATACCTTGTTGTAAATTGCTTGTGAAGTCCATGCTCCTTGTAAAATCGAAGGAAATCATTTGAGATATATTCACTACCTCTGTGAGTCCTCAAGGCTTTGATGTAGTGTCCACTTTGCTTCTCAACAAGAGCTTTGTATTGACGAAAGTGCTCAAACACTTCACTTTTTTGTTTTAGGAGATAGACCCATGTCTTCCTTGTGTAGTCATCTATGAAGGTCAATAAATAGTGGCTACCACCAATTGATAGTGTTTGCATTGGTCCACATAAATCTGAATGGACAATCCCCAAAGGTGTATTTTCCCTTATTGACTTTCTTGCTACAAATTTCTCTCTATGTTGTTTAACCAAGATACATCCTTCTAATAGGTTGTCTGGTTTTTCTATGAGTGCAACCCCTTCACCATGTTGTTCCTATGTAACAAATTCAAACCTCCAAAGTTGTCTGTCCAAATCTCAAATGCCATAACCAATTTTCATCTTTGACCTCTGCTTGATAATTCACTTGTGTAATAGCTGCAACTTTTATTTCATCCTCTTGTGAGTTCATTGATAGTTGTGTTTGTGCACCTTCTTCCTTCAAATCTGATCTTATCTTTAAGGGAAACATTCTATTGTTTATCAGCTAAACCTTTGTAATCAGTTGTCTGCTTGGAGGCCTATCCAAAATTGTGCACTCATCATTTTGAAGAAGGCATTGTAGCCCTTTTGCAAGAGTTGTCTAATGCTTATGAGGTTATGCTTCAAACTAGGGACAAAGTAAACATCTGAGATGTACTTCTTCTCCCCCTTCTTTGTTAGGATATTAACTCTTCCTTTGCCCATGATAGACGCTTTGCTATTAGTCCCTAATGTCACTTCATATTTCACACTTTCATCTAGATTGGAAAACATTTCTATGTTCCCTCACATGTGGTTGCTACACCCTGAATCTAGATACCATATATCACTTTGTTTTTCTTGTGCTACATTACAAGATAAAAACATGTTATCATTGTTCTGATTTTCCTTTGTGAAATTTACACTTGGTTTGTTACCTATCTCATATTGCTTCTTTCTACATTCATTTGCATAATGACCATACTTCTTACAGTAATGACATTGAACTTGAGATTTATCATACCTCTGACCTTGTGCTTAATTTTGGCTTGGGCCATGACTTGGATTTTGATTACTGCCCCTTCCACTTGAACTTGAAGGGTTGCTTCTTCCATCTCTATGTGGACTTCTTCCTCTTCCTCTAGCATATGATCTTCCTCTACCTCTACCTTGACCAAATGAAACATGTGTCTTGAAGGCATGCTCCAATGAGGATCTTGTTGCTCGATTCGTTCTATGTTCATGAGAAACCAGTGATGCATGGAGTTCATCCACTGAGAACTGTGAGAGATACTTTGTCTCTTCTATGGCCACAATAATGGCATCAAACCTTGCTGACAGACTTCTCAAAACTTTATCAACTATTCTCCTTTCCTCAAGTGTCTCACCATGAGACATGAATTGAGTAACCAGTCCAATCACATGTGTAAAAAACGAGTCTACATTCTCAGACTCTTTCATGCAAAGTGTCTCAAAATCTCTCCTTAGTATTTGTAGCTTTGTTTTCTTCACTTTTGCCATGCCTTGGTAGGCTTTCTGGCAGGGAAAATTTTGAGGATGAAAATTTATCTTAAAATTTAGAAACCTCAGCGAATCTTACTTGTCCCTAATATGAAAACTACAAAATATTTAGAGATATCTTTGTAAAAACATTCAAGTTTCTATTGATTTTATTATGCCATAAGGCGTTCCCCTTT
The DNA here is from genome assembly GCA_000404065.3 of Pinus taeda. Lineage (NCBI taxonomy): Eukaryota > Viridiplantae > Streptophyta > Pinopsida > Pinales > Pinaceae > Pinus > Pinus taeda. Next base: position 104,476 of record APFE030712229.1, read on the forward strand.
GAAATCAAATCTCCTTTGAAGGTACGTGTACATTCATGGGCCCTTGATTTAGGTGTTAGAAGATTAAAACAGTTTCAACCATCCGATTAATTTGACTGGTATTAAATTAGTTAAAATTATAAGGCTTGTGACCTTGCTACGCAATAGGTCAATCGCCCTTGCTCGGCACTACTTCAAGGTACTTTGGCTCGCCCTTGCTCGACACTACTTCAAGGTGCTTTGGCTCGCCCTTGCTCGGCACTACTACTTACAAGTGCTTCGGCTCGACTGCCCTTGCTTGACAAGTGGAATGAATTCATATGTTCCAGGTAAGAAAATCAGTAGCCCCAAATATTTTCGTTCTTGTTACCTGTCCTCGGATTCAACCCACTGACGTCTTGATGCAAGAGTGTTTCTGTAATGTTCTTATCAATGTATTATGCTCGGCCAGCGCTCCTCTAAGATTTATTCTAAGAAAATTTTGAATATTGTTGTTGATCTAAGGTCATGGAAAAATTCGTGAATAGCCTAGAACTCCCTACGAATTGCAACTCGCCTGTGTTGGGTAATGGATTCTGAAGCCATGAATAAGCTTCATCATTGAAGGACCATGTCAAGAAGGCTTATAACTTGTCCATCAGGAAGTTCATAATTCCTCTCAATAGAAGAACTCAACTTTTTTGTCTCAAGCTCAAGCTCATAGTCTAGTGCCACATAAGAAAGCTTCTCTTTCATATCACGAACAATTTCCCATTCTGCAGTTGTGGTGAAAGAGTATCCTCTCTTTGTGAGAGTCTTCATCAAATAAGTCATCAAATCTCGTCTAGCAAGATCGAACCTAAGGATAGCATGAGGAAGTGCACATCCTTCATAAATAGGCACAGTGTGGGTAACCCCATCCCTAGAGTCCTAAACAATACCTGCAGATAAAATTACTCAGCATTAAGAACTTTGGCTATTTGAAGTAAAACCAAGCTCCAGAGAAAAATAGAATTCGTTTAAAAGATACAAGAACCCACTAGTTGTTTAGCCACTCGCATATAAGGATAGGACAACTTGAATGGCAACATACATAGTATGTGCATTAAAAGTCTCAAACATAATCTGGGTCATCTTCTCTCTATTTGCCTTTGGATTCAAAGTTGCTTCTGTAACAAGTACAGGGAGGTCTTTCAGAGCAACTCAAAGCTCATTATAAAATGTGTGGTGCAATAACTTCTCCATGTCATCCTAGTTGGAGACAATATCATGCTCAATTGGGTACTTCAAGGTGAGGATTCCCCTTTTGGACTGAGCCTCGTCACTGCAGAAAAGCACTAGCAAAGAATGGAAGAGAATGTACCATGTGTGCCAACTTAGTGCACTTGAGGAAATGAATTGAGACCCCACTTCCACTCCCAAGCTCTGGTTTTAACTTTAGGTTGATTTTTGCGAGAACGAGGTGCCTGTCGTTTTGTACAAGGGAAAGTCATTGCATTAATCACTATAGCTACCTTACCATCTCTGAAATATTGGATGCCTTTTGACTGAGATTATTTTGGGAAGAAGCCCTGTTGATTATGGCAGACCTGTTGGGGAGGTTAGTATATACAATTCCCTTCAATCCATTGCTAAATTTATTCAGTACTTTCATGTAACAAAGGCATATTTTTAAGGTCTTCAATCGCTCGGTGAATTTCTTCATTAATTTCATTTAAATTAACAGAGCCATAACTTTAAGGTCTGAAAGAGGAATGAATATTTTTGAAGGAAAAACCCTAATATCCCAGGTTCCTTCTCCATATAAATATGCCACAGATTTCGGTGTCCACATCGAGTTTCAACTATCCACAATCTTCATTTCAATGAGAAGTGTGGTTGTATAACTCACAAATTTTGTGATGTCATCAACTTCTTCTCTTAGATCCTTATGAGATTGGAGTTAAATAACATCACAAAATGCAAGTCTTCATCTTTTTTCATTTGTTTACTGATATTTCATTTCAGTGGCTACTTCAACACTGTTGTGTATGTTTAAGGTTTTCTTTCTCAAGAAAAGGTATGATCTGAATTTTCATTTTCATTCATTGTCTTGTTTGGGAATTTGTTGTAGCACTTGCTTGTCTTCTGAGGTTTTTTCAGTGTCATTGAGAGGTTTTTGTTGAGGGTTTTTCTATTTCTATGTTTTTGCTAATAGTTTCCAGTAAATTAACTTCTGAGAATCGAGAAGTTTGGAAAATTTGCTTGTATAGTGTTTTTGTGGGAAGTATTAAGTAAAATCCAAACCAACTGATATATATGTATACACAGATATTTAAATGGTGTATGTAGTATATCTATACTATGTTTACTTGTATTAATATCTATTCCCCAATGCTTATTATTGTCATTGGAAGCATGCCATAGTAATATCGTCCCCTAGGGCGTGAGGCTGCTGCTCGAGCACGTCATGAGAATCCAGCTAATGACAAAATCTCCAACCCAAATGGTGACAACATTGGTGAAGGTGAAGTCAACAACCCCAGTCACAGAACGAGGTAGAGATTGTGATGACGATCATGGGATTTTTTCTTATTTTCACTGTAGATTCCATTGGGCTTCATGTGCCTCTACTCCCTCAAAAGTAGACCTAGACAGTTTGTTGATCATAGCCAGCTGATATATTACATCATATTTATGGTTCTCATTTTTTATTTGAAGGCCATGTAACATATGACCAATCGCTGAGAGCACTTAGCATATGTTTCTATTAGTGTTTGTAAGTGAAATTTTATAGTTATAAAGAAGAATCCTCTCAATTAATTAAGACTATATTATAGAGATTAAGATGGTCCATTGTCATGATCAGACCTAGGTTCAAGCCTCTGCAGAAACTTGTTAATTGGATTTGATAGCCATTCATATGTTCCAAGTAAGAAACTCAGTAGCCCAAAAACTCGCTACATATTTCATCTCGCATGTGTTGGGTAATGGATTCTGAAGCCATGAATAAGCTTCATTGTTGAAGGCCCATATCAAGAAGGCAGACAACATGAGAAAACCACCACTCCATCCAACCATGCTCACAAAGCTAGCGCCTCCTTTCTTTCCCATATGTTTGTCTACATGAGACTCAAATTTTGTTATATATGCATTATCAAGTTTTACCCTAGCCCTTATACATTTAGATATCAATTATTTATACACCTATTCTATGCATCCTCTGAATTTTGTTTGACCCTCAAAGGTCAATGATCTATACACATGTTTCCTTTGACCCCCAAAAACCAATGATTTATACACCTGTTGTACCCATTCTCTAGATGTATTTCACTTAGGAAATTACCTCCTCTATGCATCATAGAAGAATTATTATTTAAAGGTAGAGATTTATTAGCATATGGACAGAGAGATTGGCTTCCTCTGCGGATCATACAGGAATTATGATACAAAACTTCAGAGTTGTTAGCATATGAATGGAGAGTCATTAGTATAAGCAATGGATAAAAACCATTGAAATTTCAATTTTACATGTAGCTTCTGATGTGAAGAGAGGCAATGTCTATTGCAGAAGCAGTAATTTCAAATTCCTTTCTTTGTGTTTTCTTTTTGGCTGTCTTACCTTCATACGGAGAGGAAGCGAAGAAAATTGTTTTACTCAAACATAAATGTTGTTTAACTTGAAATCCACAAAGGATTTGGAGATTAGTCACATCCTTCTTCTCAAGATTTTCATTAATAAAGATCTTCATTTAACAGTCACCCAAAGAGGATATTTTGGGGCCTTTTCCAGAGGAATATTTTGAAATTAGACACAATGTCAATATAAACCATTAGACACTAAATGTTCAAATTTTTCTTGTACATGCTAAAAGGTGAAAATATTAAAATGGAATCATGATATAAGCTTTGATAATTACATATCTAAGTGAAAATACATAAACAATTGAGCTTCTAAATGGCCTCTAGACTCAAGAGTCCAAAAACATCATACTATTAACCAAATGAGTACATAACTCATTAACATCATGAATTTGAAGTTTACTTTCTCTTGGTGAATGGCTCCAAAAGCTACTACCATTCAATTTTTTAAAACAGTTGGCAAGGGTAGCATGGGGCAACAAATATGTTTCAATTAGTTGGCATCATTAACTACCTTATTCCCCTTCTATGTTTCCATCTTTGAATAACCTAATCCCCATATCATGGTGGGTAGTTTGTTGTTGCTTCCCATTTTTTATCATCTCTTCCAGTTCTTCGATCGTTCTCTAGGAAAGTGAATGGCTAGATTATTGTTTTCACAACATGTATTTCAGTTTTAAGAGACTTGTATTCATACCTTCTCGTACAAATGGAAATTCAATTCTTCTATGATCTAGAACTATAAGTACTTGAAACTTCCAATTTCTGAGATGATATAGAACTTTAATTACTTGATTTATTCATCAATATGCAATTTTTGAACCTCTATTCATAGAATTGTCTATCCAAAATGTATTCATTCTTCTAGTGCAAGTTCTTCGTGATTTTGACATATTGGTCCCTATGTAAAAGGCATTCCCACAAATGAACCATTTATTTCAATTATCTAACCTTGAAAGGCTAAATTGTGTAAACTGAATCTAAGCATATCCCAACAAAGTCCAAAGAATCCACACCACAATACTAATCATATAGAGACATGCTCTAATTGTATAAACATTCATTGGTTCATAACATCTCTTTTATTCATGAAATTGAACAAAACAAGAGGAATAGACTAACAAAAAAGAAAAAAATGGCTTACCAACATCTACTCATGTGTACATTACTCGTAGCAATCACGATAAAGCTTCAAAAGCCAAAGTATCATAACATGTTTGATGTATTTTTATTCTATTACAAAAAACATAGCAGGTATGTAACTCGTGTTGATATTTCTATTAATATAAGTTACATAAGTTGTACTTTAACCCTAAAGCAAAATGAAGGGAAAAAAAACTTTTCATAGTAAAGATGACCACACATGGCCTAATTATCGGCCAACCAGTGAAGCTGTAAAGCTTCAAAAGCCAAAGTATTCAAACATGTTTGATGTATATTTATTCTTAAAAATTCATAAGTCCCTTCTACATTAACTCAATTCACAAATGCAACACTTATGAAATGCTCAATGTATGTATATTAATAGATAAAAGAAATCTTTCTTTCCAAAGAAATTATAGTTGTACTCTCAGACATCATTGCCACAGATACAGCTAACTAGATAAGCTTCAAAAGCCAAAGTATTCAAACATGTTTGATGTATATTTATTCTTAAAAATTCATAGGTCCTTTCTACATAAGTCAATTCACAAATGCAACAATTATGAGATGCTCAATGTATGTATATTAATAGTTAAAACAAATCTTTATTTGCAAAGAAATTACAGATGTGCTCTCAGACATGATTGCCATAAAAACAACTAACCAGATAATTTTCAACTGCCTCAACACATAAAGTTTAAAATGGTGGGATATGGGTGACTTTCTAAGTCCAAAATTTAAAAACACTTTTTGTGAACGATTGCAGGACCTGACTCATCATACTCGGACTTATCTATCCGCCTCTGCAACCACAGTTGACAAAAAGAACAACATAAGCATTGAGAACCAACTAAACTCTAAGAAACAAAAATAGACCATACAATATGTCTAGGGTTCATCAACTAATAATATATATCCAAAGTAATGAACATACTTGTTGGAATGTGCTAAGAGATGCTAAAATAGAACCACCAATACAAACACTATATTTCCTCTCTAGAGGTGCTATTACTTTGATTTTCATACTCCTGGGAGCCAGTGCAGTGATCTCCATGGTAATGCGATCGACAATACCAGGAAACATGGTAGATCCTCCACTAAGAAAAATATTTCCATATAAATTCTTTCTGATGTCAATGTCACTCTTCATGATCGAGTTGTAAGTAGTTTCATGGATACATACAGATTCCATACCAATAAGACGAGGCTGAAATAAGACCTCAGGGCATCTGAATCTCTCAGAACCAATTGTTATAACTTGTCCATCAGGAAGTTCATAATTTCTCTCAATAGAAGAACTCAACTTTTCTGTATCGAGCTTGAGCTCATAGTCTACTGCCACATAAGAAAGTTTCTCTTTCATATCATGAACAATTTCCCATTCTGCAGTTGTGGTGAAAGAGTATCCTCTCTCTGTGAGAGCCTTCGTCAAATAAGCTGTCAAATCTCAACCAACAAGATCCAACCTAAGGATAGCATGAGGAAGGGCATATCCTTCATAAATAAGCACAGTGTGGGTAACCCCATTCCTAGAGTCCAAAACAATACCTGCAAATAAAATTACTCAGCATTAAGAACTTCCGTTATTTGAAGTAAAACCAAGCTCCACAACAAAAGAGAATTCGTTTAAAATATACAAGCACCCACCAGTTGTTCGGCCACTCGCATATAAGGATAGAACAGCCTGAATGGAAACATACATAGCAGGTGCATTAAAAGTCTTAAACATAATCTGGGTCATCTTCTCTCTATTTTCCTTTGGATTCAGAGGTGCTTTTGTAACACGTACAGGGAGGTATTTCGGAGCAACTTGAAGCTCATTGTACACTATTGTATATGTTTAGGGTTTTCTTTCTCAAGAAAAGGTATGATCTGAATTTTCATTTTCATTCATTGTCTTATTTGGGAATTAGTTGTAGCATTGGCTTGTCTTCTAGGGTTTTTTCAGTGTGATTGAGAGGTTGTTGTTGAGGGTTTTTCTATTTCTATGTTTTTGGTAATAGTTTCCAGTAAATTAACTTTTGAGAATCGAGAAGTTTGCAAACTATGCTTGTATTGTGTTTTTGTGGGCAGTATTAAGTAAAATACAAACCAACTGATATATATGTATACACATATTTAAATGGTGTATATAGTATATCTATACTTTTTTTACTTGTATTAATAATTTGTTTCCCAATGCTTATTATTGTCATTGGAGGCATGCCATAGTAATACAATCTGAAACCTGGATTTTGAAGGATCGTTGCCTAGGGCATCAGGTTGTTGCCCAAGCACGTCGTGAGAATCCAGCTAATGACAAAATCTCCAACCCAAATGGTGACAACACTGATGAAGTTGAAGTCAGTAGACCCAGTCACAGAACGAGGCAAAGATTGTGATGACAATCATGGGATGTTTTCTTATTTTCACCGCAAATTCTGTTGGGCATCATGTGCCTCTGCTCCCTCAAAAGTAGACCTAGACAGTTTGTTGATCATAGCCAGCTAGTATATTATATCATAGTTATGGTGCTCATTTGTTATTTGAAGACCCTGTAACATATGACCAATTGCTGAGAGCACTTAGCATCTGCTTCTGTTAGTGTTTGTCAGTGAATTTTGCAGTTATAAAGAAGAATCCTCTCAATTAATCACGACTATAGTCTAGAGATTAAGATGGGCCATTGTCATGATCAGACCCAGGTTCAAACCTCTACAGACATAAATCCCTGAAAATTAACTTGTTAACTGGATTTGACATCCATTCATATGTTCCAGGTAAGAAACATAGAACCACCAATCCAAACACTATATTTCCTCTCTAGAGGTGCTATTACTTTGATTTTTTACTCCTGGGAGCCAGTGCAACGATCTGCTTGGTAATGCGACCAACAATAGTAGGAAACATGGTAGATCCTTCACTAAGAACAATATTTCCATACAAATTCTTTCTGATGTCAACGTCACTCTTCATGATTGAGTTGTAAGTAGTTTCATGGATACCTACAGATTCCATACCAATAAGAGAAGGCTGAAATAAGACCTCAAGTCATTTAAATATCTCAGAACCAATTTCTATAACATGTCCATTAGGAAGTTCATAATTCCTCTCAATAGAAGAACTCAACTTTTTTGTCTCAAGGTCGAGCTCATAGTCTAGTGCCACATTACAAAGCTTCTCTTTCATATCATGAACAATTTTCCATTTTGCAGTTGTGGTGAAAGAGTATCCTCTCTCTGTGAGAGTCTTCGTCAAATAAGCTGTCAAATCTTGACCAGAAAGATCCAACCTAAGGATAGCATGAGGAAGGGCATATCCTTCATAAATAGGCACAGTGTGGGTAACCCCATCCTAAGAGTCCAAAACAATACCTTCAGATAAAATTACTCAACATTAAGAAGTTCCGTTATTTGAAGTAAAACCAAGCTCCAAGGAAAACAGAATTTGTTTAAAAGATACAAGCACCTGCTAATTGTTCGGCCACTTGCATATAAGGATAGAACGACCTAAATGGCAACATACATAGCAGGTGCATTAAAAGTCTCAAACATAATCTGGGTCATCTTCTCTCTATTTGCCTTTGGATTAAGAGGTGCTTCTGTAACAAGTACAAGGCAGTCTTCTGAAGCAACTCGAAGCTCATTGTAGAATGTGTGGTGCAATAGCTTCTCCATGTCATCCCATTTGGAGACAATACCATACTCAATTGGGTACTTCAAGGTGAGGATACCCCTTTTGGACTGAGTATCATCACCGACATAAACATCCTTCTGCCCCATACCCACCATAACCCCATTGCGCTTTGGTTGGCCCACAATGCTAGGGAACACCGCTTTGGGAGCATCATCTCCTGCAAATCCAACCTATTGGGCAATAATGGAATAGCCAATTAATTTCATAAAAGAAACAGATTCTTAAAACTAACAAGTACTTTGACATTGTAATTCAGATATAATAAAAGTATTTTTTGAATCCAATAATGCAAGATTCCTCACCTTTACCATTCCAGAGCCAATTTCATAGGCAATAGGTTGAATTTCATCAACATAAGCCAATTTTAATTCTATGGGAGTGCACATCATAAGATGCAAGGATCACCATACTCATAGCCCTAATGCTTTTGGTAATTGATGTTTTTGGTTACAACCTTTGGCAAAGGAGTTGGGACTAAAGGTTGTGCCCACCTTCAAAGTATTAAAGGGAAAAAAGATTGTTAAAGAAGTGAGAGGAGAAAAATTAAATGATCTCGTACAAGTTATTGAGACTGTAAAATCAAGTTCATACATTTACAAATTGGTTGGCTTTCTTCATTTTCATATTTTGTAAATTGATATCCTCTCAATAAAGTGTTTTGTGTTTGAACATGAAATGATACTATTTCTCAAATTGAGATGGCATGTTGTCCTCAATTTATGCCTTACGGTGTTTCTTTTGCAACATCTGGTGCAAACACTAGTATATAGTGTCTATAAAATTTAAGCGATATTTAAGGTAAAATAATTTTACACTACAAAATTTGGGCAAATCATTTTTAGAAAAAATGGAAATTGACGAATCTTCTTTTTTGAAAAAGCATGGAAAATTAGCCCACTTGCAAATATTAGCCCCTAAAATTTTCCATACTGTCTCAAGGGTGTCCCATGCTTGCTTGGACTTTTTTGCTTCTACAATCCTTGGGAAAATACTTTTATGCATTGCTTGAAAAATATAGAAGAAGGCTTTTGCATCCTTCTTCCTGTTGTCCCTCAACAAATCCCCTTTTGCTTGAGACAAGGCATTGTATGTTGTTGTTGCATCTGCTGGTTCTTGAAAACCATTCTCCACCAAATCTCAAATGTCTTGAGAAGAAAACAATGTCTTCATTGTTATAGCCCAGTAGTCATAATTTTTGCCATTAAATTGAGGTATTTGAGGATTAGTCAAGCTTGTGCTTGATGTTGCCATTTCTGAGTGTAAAAAAGACTTTCTACCTGTTGGTAAATACACTTCAAAAGTTGCCGCAATCAAATCAAAACTTGACAGAGGATCTCCAGTTGCGGCAATCAAATCACAACTGGACAAAGGCTAGACAGAGAATATAACACAGAAATTTAACTGGTGCGGAAATCAAATCACAACTGGACAAAGGCTAGACAGAGGATATAACACAGAAATTTAACTGGTAAAATACAGAGTAAAAACAAATTAAAGCTTGGAGCAACACAATAAAACTTTGGATTAAATTCTAATGCATGAAAAATACATTCATATGAGACTTCGACTCATTAACCAAGTAAAAAAAATAGGTTTACACTTCCCAAGGGTTCCAGAGTAACACAAATGACTTTTACATTCATATTTATCCAAACATACAACTTTGACTCATTAATTTATGATAAAGCAAAACATTAATACACAGTATGGACGACTTTACATAATAAATGATTTTCTGAACTTGCAGGTGTTGTGGAGTGTAGATAACAGTTAGGGGAGTGAATGTTTGCTCATATCATTAAGTGCTTTAACTCTATGGCGTGTTGCTAAACGGTCAGCGTTGTACCACTGCTCAGGACTTCAGTCCTTCCGCCTGCAAACAAAATCGAACCTGCAGAAGTTTACTAGGCAAGTATGGTGGTTGTCAGTGTGTTGGAATGACTAGCATTGTACTATTGACTTCATTCCTCCTACCTGCCAACAAAATCGCAACCTGCAAAAGTTGGCTGGGAAAGCATGGTGGTTGTTAGTGTGTAACCTACAAAAGTTGACTAGGCAAGTATGGTGGTTGTCAGTGTGTTTAATGCTACCGAGGACTTCAGCCCTTCCGTTTGCAAACAAAATCGCAACTTGCAGAAGTTCATTGAGCAAGTGCTTGCAAACAAAATCGCAGAAGTTTACTAAGCAAGTGCTTGCAAACAAAATCGCAACTTGCACAAGTTGACTAGGCAAGTATGGTGGTTGTCAGTGTTTTTAAGGGGGTGGTTGGGATTAATATTTCCAACAAGGTTTCCCTTTTGCCTGGCAAAATGTTTTTCGTATTTGGCTCTTTTGAGTTTTGATCAGTGAATGTTTGTTCTTGTGGTTTTTGTTTTTCGTACTTTTCTCTTTTGAGTTTTGATCACTAGATGTTTGTTCCTATGGTTTTTCTCATGGTTTTGGCTTTTAGTAAACTGAATTTTCAAATATTATATGCGGAGTAGCCATTCAGTATTTACTCAATAAAATCTTTTTGCTTTGTTCTTGGAAATATTTTTTTATTTGGTCTCTTTATCCTCTAATATGGAAATATATAACTTCAAATCTGGAAATATATAACTTCTTCAAATCTGGAAATATATAACTTCAAGAAGTTTTTTCTTCTACTAGAAAAAAATACAATTTCCTTTATTTTCTTTATGATTATTATATTTTCAAAATATTTTGATACCTGCAATCAAATTAAAAAAATACAGGTTGCACGTTGGAACTTCAAGAAGCTTCTTTTTTCCTACTGAGAAAAAAATACAATTTCCTTTATTTCCTTTATGCTTATTATATTTTCAAAATATTTTGATACCTTTAATCAAATTAAAAAAAACACAGGTTGCACGTTGGACCTATCCAATAACAGCAGTAGGATAACAGGAGTTGGGCAGCCGGTGAGCTTCCGTTAATTGCAGATTCAGATTTCTGGGAAATTCGGGAATTTGATGGACATGGCCGCGGTCAAAATTAAGCGCGCCGATGTCTGTAATATTCCTGAATATTCGGTGCAATCGACTTAAGGATGGGCGGCTACATTATTCTTACAAGTTCGATGCATCTATAAAATATTTATATGAAAATCCAAGTAAATAGAAAATACCACGAGGTTCTACAGACTGGTGGAGGGAGTATCCCTCTTATTGTCTTGTGCAGAGGCAGAATCTTTATCCCAGAAGAAGACGAGACTACTGTTGGCCTTTAGCGCCAAGCTCTGGAGAGAGAATGGAAGTGGAGGAAGAGGAGGAACATCAAGAATGCCTTCCAATGTCTGCAGCACTTCACTCATCGATGGCCTCGCGTCTTCATCGTCCTGGATGCACCAACCTCCTACGATGGCGGCCCTCTTCACCTGTTCCGGGTCTGCATCATTCATAATTTTCTTGTCAAGCACTCCCATGGCGTTTCCTCTGTTGATCTGAGTTGCAGCCCACGCGGGAAAGCAGAGCTCGCCGGATTCGGAGCCCTCGTCCATGTTTCTTCGACCTGCAATTATTTCTAACAATGTCATGCCAAAACTGTAGACGTCAGCCTTGGTAGTGATGGGCAAACCAGAGAGCCACTCTGGGCCTAAGTATCCTCTCGTTCCTCTCATAGTCGTCAGAGCACGACTATACTCTCTCCCCATGAATTTCGCGAGCCCGAAATCAGCCACCTTGGGGCAGAAATTGGAATCCAAGAGGATGTTTTCCGGCTTGATGTCGCAATGGATGATGCAGTCCCTGCACTTCTCGTGCAGGTAAACGATTCCGCGGGCAGTCCCCACAGCGATGCCGAAGCGCGTTTTCCAGTCCAGAATCTCATCGTCGCTCTGGGTTTTGTTGAACAAGACGGAGCCGACGGATCCATTGGGCATGTATTCGTACACCAAAAGTCTACTGGAGCCCTGGGTGCAAAATCCCCGCAGCCGAACCAAATTAACATGCTGTATGTTTCCACAGGTTCTCACCTCCGTTCGGAACTGCTTCTCTCCTTGGCTCACACCCTCCAGTTTCTTAACAGCCACCACAGAGCCGTCTGTTAGAGTCCCTTTGAAGACGGAACCAAAACCCCCACCTCCCAGCCGCTCAGAAAAGTTCTTCGTCGCACTTTGCAGCTCTCTGTAAGTGAATACAATCAGCGTTCCCGGCTCGTATTCTGTTAGAGTGAACACCGAGCGTTTGCAACACCAGAGAAACAGTATCAGAAATGCGAGAATTGCAACCAGCCCGCCCAAGATACCACCCACTAAGCCGGCCAGATATGTTGCCTTCTTTTTGGAATGAAAGGAACCCGGCACATCAGAGGCATCTAACCGAAGGAACAGAGAGGTCCCATTGGGGGAATCGTAGAGATTTAGCAATTCACCGAACCACATTACACAAGTCTGTGAGTGCGAACTTGTGTTAAGAACATAGGCATACGCAGTGCACGAACAATTGCCGAGACAGACCTCCTGGCACTGTTGTTGCCCACTGTACAGAATTCTTCCGGTCGGGGGCATAGATTTGCTGCTCAACTCTACAAACCCGTCCATGGTGGTCCGATTTGGGTAGTGGCTGCACTGTAACGGCGTCTTCCGGACACAACCGCTTGTCCACTGGCCAGATTCCCATTCGCTGCTGTCCTTGGGAACAAAGCCGGGAACACACATGCAGGACTGAAAATTGTTATTGTTGCACGAACCATAAGGTCCGCAGACGGCATAAACGTCGCACGGAACATGGGGCTGTTGCCAGATCAAGTTCCATTCATTTGTCTGCATAATGTATACTCGCATTTCTCCGGATTTATCCATTACTAAACGTGACAGATATATTAATGGCTGGTTTGCATAACGAAAAGTAAAAGACATGTACGAACCATTATTGAAATAGCTGTAACTGTTGAGCGAATTTGATGTCATCTCGGGAGTTTTAGAAAAATATTTGCCGTTCCAAACACCGTTATCCCAGTATTTGGTGTGATTCTCCCACATCAACACGAACTGGTTGGGATAAGTCACAAGGGAAAAGGGCCCTGGACTTGGATCCCAAGGCTTTCTCCACGACGTCAGCCTCTGGTTCACACTCATCGCCATCCCCGGCAACCACGTATTTCCGGGGTGGTCGAAGCTCTGCCAAATGATTTCAGAGCTATTCCGGGCACTCAGCACGGCCAAGTTGCCGGAATCCGTTATCACAGCCGAAGAAGGCTTCTTTCCGTTTCCATTGGAGGACCAGACAATTGATCCACCATAAGACACACGGAGACTCCCGTCCTCTGTGAGTTTGAAGACGCCGGAGGCATTCTGCATCGGTTGCTGTCTGTTGGCCACCCAGGCGATTGTTTGCTGTGAGCCCGTGGCATACCAAATACCAACATACCAGTTTTTTGCGTTGTTGTTGCTGAGATTGAAGAATCCTAGTTCGAAGGTACCCTTCTTCGAAATCCTGGTCTCGTTACCAGTGAGAGAGGCGCCTAACATTATTCTGTCGGAAACTGCAATTGCGGCATATCCAGGGCTGGTCTGAAGGAGCAGGAGGAGGAAGAAAGAACAGACCGTCTGTGAGAGTTGATATCTCCTACAATCTACACTGATCATTCTGAAATCCATGAGGTACTCTATTGCCACCCAATACTACCAAACGGCCTGGCCACCGAACAGTATGCCTGCGCAGTTGACTGAATTACAGCCCGAAAAATCCCTCCTCTGGAAGGAGCTGGTGTTGTGGTTTTCGGAAGTACTATAGATCATTTTAACTGGCACATTTTCTTGATTTTGTTAATGGAAAGTAATAAACTTAATTGCTGATGTTACTTTTTCCCATTTCGGTATTAAAATGTGATAAACAATCAATTTCAACCAAACTTTTAAATTTGTCGCTGATGCACAAGTTCTTTTTCACAAAAGGTGCAAAGAACAATTTCTTTTCCATTAAAATGTATTTAGCAACTAAAAAGTGCAAAGAATTGAGTGGAGGGTGTTGAAATCTAATTTCAACTGCGCACCCCAAAATTAAAATGTATTTAGCAACTAAAAAGTGCAAAGAATTGAGTGGAGGGTGTTGAAATCTAATTTCAACTGCGCACCCCAAAACCACCGCAGTAAAACCACAAACTCGGTTGAGGCATATCGGACCGCTTTTTGGTATGGAGTGGTTTCTGTACACAAGGGCCCAATAAAATTTAGAGTTGACGCGTGGCTCTCCCCATACGTCATCATCTATGACATATCGGGACGTAAAGTTCTAACATAAAAGTGGCTCCCGATATCTCAGTCCGCTGTCCAATCTGCTCCATCAATCTCCACCGTCGATTGCTCCCAGATGCATACTGACCTGCATCAAATAAATATTGCGTGGAGTAAAACAAAGTTTTTTTTGACCGCCGATTCTGTCAGCTAAGGAATTAAATGGTATTTAAACTTGGTTGGTAGATAGTAGGTAAAATGTTATAATTTTTGTTTATACGGAGGTATGGGTAAGAAAAAGTATGTGTAATTTTTTTTACTTAAGGAGGTATGGGCATAGCACATAGCTTTTAATTATATTGTTTTAAATATTCACGGGAACATAATAAGTAAAAAGTGTGAAAGTTTTTTTGTAAAGAAAATAGAGGGTGAAGGCAATGAAAGAACGAAGATGAAGATTTAAAAGAAATGTGAAATGAACGCACAGCACCGCGAGTAGAGAGAACAACGGGCGCAGCATGAAAGTTTTGTTATGTGTTGATTTCATATGGTAAGAAAGGAATGCACAGCAGTGCAGGTTTTTTTTAGAGGTTGAAATGTAATGAAAGGAATTATATTTACAGCAGTAAATGTAAGATTATTTTTTTTTATTACAGCAGTATATGTAAAAGTCTGTTTTTACAGCAGTAAAGGTGAATGAGGTTTTTACACACAGCAGTGTAAAGACAGAGTAACTTTTGTTGGTGAATTTCTCTTGGTGAATCCCTCTGAGTGAAAGAGGATGAATTTTGTATCAAGCATTTTATTTTAATGAATACAAAGTTTTATGAGTGTGTAATACTCTGTTCTCCGGAATAATATTTTAAAGCTTCCCTGTGCAAAAAGATCCTGGAGTAAAGGAAACAGAGCATTGCCTCTGTGTACATGAATTTTTGTGTTTTTGGAATTTTGCCAAAAAAATCCCCAACAGAAAAAATGTAGTAATTAATTGAATTTAAGATATTTGTTTTTGGTAAAAAATTGATGTGACAAAGTTTCTTAGGGGGTCTAGATTATATTTATAATGGAAAATTCTTGTTATCATAAAAAACCATACCATGCAATAGAGATGGAGATGGAAAATGCCGAGTCTAGAAAAATGCCCCCTGTATTGAAGCATGCGAGGCTTCCTTGCAAATAATTCATCCGCATATTCCCGGTTATACGCTGAATGAAATTAAGATCTTCAGTGGTGGTGTAATATCAACACAGTTCCAAGAAACAATTTCCAGCTAGAGTATTTTCAGAAGATCTTATACCTCACATTGTTGGTAACCATGGCCTCGGTGAAGGCGCGCATTCACATAGTTCTTCTTGTATGCCTTTTGACCTTCATGTTTCTAAACCTTATTTAATTTTTTTTGTGTCTATGACAAAGAAACTATTAAAGAAAAAGAGTAGAATACTGAGAACAATCGACTAGCTGGTCACTGACAATTTGCTGCGAATTCATTAATTCTCGTGCCAAATGCTTCAAATTTGCTGATGAAATTCAAATGTGTCTTCCTTTTGAGATTTTAAAGCCAAAACATCGGCGGTCCTTATCTCATCGTTCTCTAAGTTTCTTTTGTTGGGCATCCTGCAAATATTTGTGCTACGTTTGATTAAGTGTCGATGTGTATGCAAGTGACGCGTGGCTAAATGCAGGGAAAGCTATTGTCCATGGCCTGTTACAGTGAGGGGGGTTGACTGGCTAACGCTCTTGAGGTTTGGGTTTGGTTTTTGTACTTGGATCTACTTTTACCAATATATGCTAGTAGGCCTGATTACACAACAATAGAGAAATTATTTGGGTATATTGAGCAAGGATGAGCAGCGAAAAAGAGTAACAACATGCATCATTCTGCTCAAACAATAAAGGATACTGCAACGCATGAAAAAATGAAGGAGCTTGTGGCTAAAGCATATAGTGTTGTAACAAGATGTGTATAGTTAGAGAAATTTATGATAGCTACATGTTCGTAAGTTAATTTGCAAACTTGAGTCCAATGAAAATTGAATTTTATGTAGCATTTTTTAGGTTTATATAAACTAAATCAATTACTTGAGTTTATTTGATGGGAATAAATAATTTTTTTGTAAGTAAGATCTCTGACATGCTTAGCAATTGTTGTGCTCCTAGGACTTGGTTTATGGGAATAAATATTGAGAGTCCATTAATAATTGATTTTGATTTGTGTTATAGGGCTTTGCACAACAATAGAAGTGTTGCAGTAGTAGTTTGAGGTTGAAACCCTAGATTCTTCCATGGGAGATTATGTATGTGAGTTCTGTTGTTTCAAAACACTTTCATGCTCAAGTCTATATATCAATCAATTAAGTGGTAGGTCGTTTATTTGTTTAACTTTTGATATGATGACTTTCGATATGATGCTCTCTTGGCAATCTCCAAGTGCCAGGGCCAAGAAAGAGGAGGAGGAGGAGAAGAAGGAGAGATCTGAATCTTTGGCCAAAGAGAAGCGAGAAAAGCCATCTGAAATTGCATCTAAACTTGACAATGAGGAATCCTTTCTTTTTTATTCTGAATTGATGCCTATGTTGGTTGGGCATGGTGCTTTGTTTTCGATATAACTATTAATGTTTTTGGGTGTTTTTATTATTGGTTATGGTTTCAACTTTGGTTGTATTTGATTCAGATGGATGTTGAAAGCAGTGTGGGAGTGGATGCATTTGCATGGTTGGCCCCTATTGTACCTCTTGTTGCAAATGTTGTAACTGCTAACTTCCAACTTCCAGTTTGAAACA
Source organism: Pinus taeda (assembly GCA_000404065.3). Taxonomy (NCBI): domain Eukaryota; kingdom Viridiplantae; phylum Streptophyta; class Pinopsida; order Pinales; family Pinaceae; genus Pinus; species Pinus taeda. The sequence goes on from APFE030712229.1 coordinate 121,832, forward strand.
CTGACATCATCTACAAGAGGACGTCTTCCCTTCCCTTTATATGATAGTGGGTGCATTTTCACGGTTGGACCCTAATGTACCTCTTGTTGCAGATGTTGTAACTGCTAACTTCCAACTTGAAATGCTCACATCATCTACAGGAGGACCTCTTCCCTTCCAATTGACAATTTTTTCAAGGAAGTGGAGAAGTAATCTCAAACCACCTTTGTTTCTTCTATTCAAAAGCTCACCAAGTTTAGTAGTAATCTTTGTTTTTGTTTTGGTTATATTACCTTTTGCACAAACTGTGCACCAATTTCCATCTTATGTAAAAATGAGCTATTGTCATGGTTGATTTAAACTAAGTAGAAAAGTTTAGTACCACAGGATTTTGATTAAATGCCTCATTTACTTTTAATCCCATTGGTTTTTAATTGAGCACTTATTCAACATTGATCTTTAATTTTTATCTTCATCTGAAAGCATCAATTTTCTTAAACCAATTGGACTTGTATGGACAGTTGTAGGATTAATCTTTATTTTGTATCTTCATGTGAAAGAATCAAATTACTTAAACCTCAATTTTCTTAAACCAATTGGACTTGTATGCAAGGTTGGAATTTGGATTACTCTTTATCCGTCAAACAAATTCCTTTTGATGCTTTGAGTCTTTATACTTCCCGTCAAGGAACATTTTGTTTGAATTCCCCTTTCGAAAATGATGTTTTGATAATAAATTAACCCATCACAAATAAAAATTTGATTAAGAAATTACCCTTCTTAATATCTATTCTAAATAATCACTTTCAACAACCACAAGTTGCAAATTCAAAATCCAACAAAAATTGAAATTATCTAATATGCACCCCAGATAGTTCCAAACAACTCATGGGTAACTTTTTTTTTTTATAAAATATCAAGCATGTTTGTTTTTCTTTTGTTTGTTGTTACACTTCATTTTCTCACAGAAAATAAACATAAACTTCTATGCTTCCCTTTTAGGGTTTTTGTTGTAGCGGCTACAACCACCCTCCAAAATTTTGGCTCGCATGCGAATTTCGAAGCCTACCTTCGATCCTACGATTGATCATCCTTGGTCACTTATTGGTAATCTGATAATTTCAAGCTCCCCTCCTTGAACCTAAGAGTTGTCCGTGTTCTCATCTTTATGCAACATGTGACATTTTCGGAAATAGGGGTTGTTTTTTGTCATGCAAAGGGAATGTTGTTTTGCTTCAAGGGAAAGAATGTGCTCATGAGTGGTTGTCATCACATAGACATGTTTCACACTCACTTCACACACTCTTATCATGAAGGTTTTTGCATCAAGAAAAGTATGCCTTATGCATTATGGATGGTCTATGTTGTACCACTAAGTGTCCTTGTGTGATCACAATCAAGTCCTATCAATGTTTACATATGTTTCACTGATATCATACTTAGCTATTTTCCCGAGCAACCTAGCCTCATCCAGCTTCTTGGAACTGTGCGCTTTTCTTCTGCAACCATCAAGCTTCCTCCCTTTCTTGCTAAAACCCTGCAGCCCGCAGAGACCCCAACTAGCACTGCTCTCCAAAAATGCGCAGAGCAGTGAGGCAGTCAACCTTTCTCTCTAGAAATGTGCAAAGCAGTCCAGCTGCACTGCACTCAAAAATTGCGTAGAGGTGTCCTCCCAGGACCCCCATCCCGTAGTAGTGTCATGTGCCTCAAAATAGCACAATGTTGTTCAAGCTGCCCTGTCTGTCTTGCATGCAGAAACTACACAGACGGGCCTCCTAGGGCCTCATCCTGGCAATAGTCACTGTCCACTATAACTGCACAGATCTACCTCTTAGTGACTATAGGAAAAGGTGACTTGTTGAAATCGCTTCTAAGGAGTTGAGGAGAAGGACAAAGGAACCATGGAATGGAAAATATCAGGACTGCATGCAAACTTCATCGGATGCATGATCATCTTGAGGGTAAGTACAGTAAGTAAAGAACACCTTTCAAAGTACACCTCTTAGTTGAGTTTGCATGACTGCTTGTCATTGTCATATCATCCTGTCCTTAGTAGCATGCATGTACGCAAAAACAAAAAGTTATTTTATGTGTTTCTTCTACATTTCCTACTTCCTTTTCACTTGTTTGACCAACTGTCATCTTTGACATGTTGATTGATATGTCATGCTTGCGACCTCATTCTGGTGATGTTGAAGGTTGCGTTTGAGTTGTGTTCACTATGTAAACATCTATCACACTCACACATGATGTTGTAAGTATTGTCACACAAGTATCGTCGCTATTGTCCGAATGTCTATCTAAAGTGCCACGCTTGTCGCTTTCACCATTTGACAGTCCCTCAGTCAGTCACACTAAACATGTTGTCTTGTTGGTTTGAGGTGTCTTGTCATCTAGTCGTGTCGAGTGTGTGTTCGCAAGGTCATTTATGCATAAGTCACTCGTCCACACATTTCGTCATTTTGTCGAAAATATGTTGACCGAACCACCCTCCAATAGCCAGACCTTCATTGAGCTGCATTGTGTAGTCTCAACCATCATTGAACATGTATTGTTGCCCAAAATTGCACAGAGCTCGAGGTTGCCTCTAAGGTAGTCTGCAGTGCAAAATCTTGGAATCGACCGGGTTGATTGTCACCCAGAAAAATGCAAAAGTTTCTCAGCAATCCATCTCAATCTACACTTCTCGCAAGCAAATCCATCAAGCCTCCAGCTGGTAAACTAGAGAGTTTGACCGGGCAGTGACCCCGGGCCTCACTCCTCCAAAAAAAATGTGCAAAAGCTGCGAATCATGCCCTCTTCCACTGAGGGGTGAAACTGCACAGACATGCCAGAAGAAAATCTGTTGCTTGTCACTGCACTTCCCTAAACAATTACGCAATTTTCTCACCTAGTCACCCTGTCAGCCGACCTGCTTCTCCTCCTGAAAACTACACAGTTTTCATGGGCAGTCTCCTAGCTGCCTAGCATCATGCTCAGCCTAGAAACTGCGTAGGGATGTTCTACAGGCTAGCCTCCGATCTTTGCACAGTTTTGGCCAGAAGCCTCCCGCAACCCATTGCCAGCCTCCCTAGAGAATCTGCATAGTTTTCATTGCCAGTGTCCCCTTGCTACCTGCACTCTCTCCCTGGAAAAATTTCGCAAATCTGCTCTCCACCCGAGCTAGATCCTATAGACAGTCACTACTGATGCAGACTACCCATCTCTACCTCCCAGTGACCTCTGCGCAATTTTCATTGACAATGCCCGGAACCCACATCCCGACCTCAAATGTGCTCTGCATAGTTTCAGAATATTGTCCTCTCTCGCAGTCACCTACACCCAGATATGAAAGATGATGCATCATGGTAGACTAGGATATTTCTGGATTTGATGTCGTCTCGTCATGAGTGATTGCAGATATAGGTACATGAATGAGATATGGCGTGACGACGAACAAGATGAACAAGGAGCGCATGCTAGGAGACGTTTTTGTGAATGGAGGAACACACAAAGTGTACCAGGTAGCAAGTGAAGGAGACACATGTGCATGCATGAACTATCAAGCGAACACCAATACCATCGAAGACTCCGCACACCTTGCCATGCGGAGGTCACACTATGATACACCAAGAGCACATCCATCACTCAACAACATTGCATCTCGACATGCACACCACCAGCATTATGAGCATACCAGATCTGTCGTGTCGAGTCATGTCATGAGTCAACTTGGCCACATCACTATTGTGGGCCATACTATTGTAATCAATGTAATGTAACATGGAAGTCCATAGACCCACATGTAAATCTAAAGAGTCATGTAAGTCAAATAGTCATGAGGGAAGTCAAACAGTCACAAGTTCTAGTTTCACCCTTGGCTATATATACCCCTCATGTGTACATGCAAAGGACTTTTCACCTTGGCTCGTCCCACATAGCCTTGAGAGTCTGAAATATTTTCTTTGAGGAGCGAGTAGTGGCTCCAATGCCCCACTATCGAGGTTAGTGATGTATAGGTGTACGGACATGTCTTGGAACTTTTGCTTAATTCAGAAGCCTATTAACGGGCCAGCACGTTTTCACACATGTATTGTATTCGTTTGTAAGAATATTCTTTGGACGCGTGTAATGCATGTTGCTTTAACCTGTATTAAGACATTTGAACTATTTTAGTTTTTTTAGTACATATACTATTGGAAATGTGTTGTATCAGTTGTTAACATTGTCTTGCCCGTGTGGGCTAGCCCACCGACACTCGACAAACTCAGTCTTGTAAAAATTTTATAACGCTTGTCGCACTTGTGTGGACTATTCCACTGAGTGTTGTACATGCTATCTGTTCACCTTGTGCTTGTGAATGCCGCATCCATGTGGACTACTCTGCCAGAAGATGCACATGTCCTATTGTGTTGTGTGTCTCTAGCAGAGTTGGGACTATTCCCTTTCAACCTAAGACTCACTTCCACCCTCTCCCTCTACAGTGAAATAACTTTGACACAAGCGGCACTAAGCACTCACCAAGCACGTGAACCTCGTTGTTTGAAGACAAAGAAAACACTCTCATGTGCTAACAAGCAAGAGCTAAGGCATATCTTTAAGATAATGGCAATCGGTCCATCATATCAGATGAGACTCCTACACCAAACAATGCGAGGTCTAGTTGAGACTTCCTACCAGGGAGATCCCCTGAATGTTGGTGGGTCCAACACTGTCAACATTTCTAGTGCTAGAAGGAGGGCCAGATGACAAACTAGGTCCTCACAATCTGTTTTGAATCTTCGCATACTTATCATGAATAAACACAAAATTTCTCTTTCGAAGTGTATGTCTTATGGAAATGACTTTGAAATCTCGGAAGAGCTTTGGAATAACTTGTCACATAAAACATATGATTGTGGAGGCCAAGTATCCTAGGTTATACTTGCGGTTGGCGTTTTAGGCTCCCGTGAAAGGCATGCAATCTTTGAAGATTACATGACTTGTGCACTATTCACATACATGCTTCGAGGGCACCCACTGCATTGGTATGCCACGTTGCCCGAAAAACCCATTCACTCTTTCCATCATCTGATCGTAGAGATAGACCATGATTTCAATCATTTTGACCATAAAGCACTCAATAAGGAAATTTTGAAATTACGGAAAGCACTTGATGAATCCATTGAACAATTTTACATGCGCTTTCATAATCTTGCATATCGATTTCCTAAATATGAAATTAATTGGGAATTCCTCAATGGAAGATTTAACCATATTCTTTACATCTCCAAAAGTCAACAGCTCTTAGAATCATTTGAAACCCTCCCAACATACTTCAGTGATGGAGCTGCGCAATCTCAAGTGAACACAGTTGCTGTCACAAATGACTGTTTACCTTCCCCTCATCAAACAACTCCACCTCCACAGAGCGTTGTGGGAGAACATGCACACACGTCTATTGAATTGTCACATCCTCCTACTCCACTTGCTCTTGTTATCAGCGTAGATTTGGTTTGCAAGCCTGTTGGTTGTCATATGGAATTGTTACCCAAACCTCCATCCCTGAGTTTTGTTTATCCTCTGGATTATACTGTCTTGTGTTCTTTCGTTCCAAACTCCACACTTGTTGTGAATGAGGATCAAGTTGTCGATGGAGTTGGTGTTGTGCGACCAACCTGCGCTATCATGCATGATAAGTGTGTGTGGGAATCTAAAGAAGAACTTGTGGTGAAGGATGACTCCCTTCCATTCGTGCCTCGTTCGCTCTATCTTGACATCCCTTGTGGTCCTACCACTTTTGATTCTCCCTGTGAAAACTCATTTCCAGATGTTTCTACTTCTGATCATTCATAGGACACACTAGATATCAGCGTGTCATTACATTGTGGAGAGGACACATCTTCCTCAGAAATTCCATCCCATCTGTCATCTGTCATTTCTAAAAACATAGAGGGTGAACATCCTTGTTTCTCATCTACCCCTCTGCACGATTCATCAAGTCATGAGGATGCCGATGAACATCCCGAATTTTTTTATTGTGGTTGTCGTGATCTTTGTACTTCTTCATTTGATCACGATGTTGATTCACTCATTGTTAATCTATCTAAGCCACTGGTCTTCGACGATCTATCTATTTACGGAGTGGAAACCCTGTAGGTTGTTGAGGCACTTCAGCGTGGATGATGGTTATGTCAAGCCCTCGCCATCTTGAGGTTGGTTCCACTTCTGATCAGAAAATTTTCGAAACACCCAAGGCTCCTCATCACTCTCTGCTTCACATTGAATATCAACCAAACACCCAGATTTCTCTTACTCCACTCGAATCACATGATCCCATCGCTCAAGATTTGGAGGAATATTACACAACAAGTGTGCTTACAAAGCATAAGTTGTTAGTATTTCTCATGTTCACATGTATATCACAATCCAAAGAGTGTGTGTGTTTACCATCTACACGCAATGTGTCGCAACACCATGGTACATCTGCAAAACGTTTGTTTTGTGCATTTGCTCTTTTCTATTCTGTGGATGTTTTAGAACTCGGAGCATGTTGGTCTTTGTTGATCTATATTTCTTGTTCACTGGTTTACATGCATATCTTTCTTGTTAACCATGCCTTCACCAAAATGGGCCAGCTAATGCACCGGTGATTGCATTGGAAATATCACCTCACGTGAGTAGGCCCATGCACTGTTTAGCGTAGGAGTAGGAGTAGTCTTTACTTCTTTCTTTTCTTTGCTTTCTGGTTTGCATGTTTGTTTGCTTGCTTGCTTGGTTTTTTTTGCTTGCTTGCTTGCTTTGCTTACTTTTTTTTCTCTTGCTTACTTCTGCTTTTTTCTTTTTGATTTCTTTGCTTGCTTGTACCAGTAGGTTAGCCTCTCGTGAAACCATGTTTGGCTCTCGAGACAAGATGGGAAAATCTAAGAGGACTTGTACAACTATCAACATCTGGTTATCTTTTGTCCTCTCTCTTTATGAAGAACTTGTTGTTTTCATTCGATTATGCCTTGATGGAAAATATGATCTGTTTAGAGTAAGTCCTGGTGAAAACACAAAGCGTGCATTGTTAACTAGTACCACCTACTCTAATCATTTCTTTTGGGTTAACCCTTGTCAGATCAACCAAGTAGAGTAAGGTGAGGGGGAAAACCTTAACAAATATGTCAGAGGTATACATAACATACTTCTCTGAAGGAAAAACCTCTCCTACTCTCAATAAGTCGGGATCCCTCTTCCACCTCTAAAATAAATAAGTGCCTACACACAGTTTTAGAAGAAAAGAAAATAATAAAAAATTAATAAGGTGAGAGAAGAGAAAGGCTTCCTATGCAAGTAGGTGGTGCAAGTAAATCCGTCAGGGTACTGACCAGGTTCACTGGTAGCAGAGCGATGCTTTTGTTCCTACGTGACTTTGTCGGGGCACTGTCTCGGCCTATTGGTAGTGGAGCAACACCAGAGATCAAACTTAAACTCTGACAGTTATATTACTTGTGCATCAATATACCCCTCATCCCCAATTGAAATAACTAAGTTGACTTAGCTTGGAATGTGTGTTGATCGATCAAAAGCATGGAAGGTGCCATATCTTTCAATCAAGCTAGTGTGGAAACCACGATGATCAAAGAATCGAACAATACTTCCAAAAGGGTTAGACTTTCTTTTCATGAAACAAGGTCCATTGAGAGAACTATATTTCTACCAGTATGTCGCCAAGTGTTGTAGCGGCTTCAACCACCCTCCATTATTTTGGCTCGCATGCAAATTTCAGAGCCTACCTTCGATCCTACAATCGATCATCCTTAGTCACTTATTGGTAAGATTATCATTTCAATCTCCCCTCCTTGACCGTAAGAGTTGTCCGCATTCTCATCTTTATGCAACATGTTTCATTTTCGGGCATATGGGTTGTTGTTTGTCATTGAAAGGGAAGTTTTGCTTCAAGGGAAAGAATTTGCACATGAGTGGTTGTCATCACATAGACATGTTTCACACTCACTTCACGCACTCTTGTCACTAAGGTTGTTGCATCAAGAAAAGTATGTCTTATGCATTCTAGATGGTCTATGTTGTGTCACTACGTGTTTATGTGTGATCAAAATCAAGTCCTATCAATGTTTACATATGTTTCATTAATCTCACACTTCTCCATTTTCCTGAGCAACCTAGCCTCATCCACCTTCCCGGAACTATGCACTTTGCTTCTGTAACCATCAAGCTTCCTCCCTTGCCTGCTGAAACCCTGTAGCCCATAGAGACCCCAGCGAACATTACTCTACAAAAATGTGCAGAGCAATGAGGAAGCCAACACTATTTTGCATAAATGCATAGAGCAGTCTAGTTGCACTACGCTTAGAAATTGCGCAGAGGTGTCCTCCTAGGACCCCCATCCCGCAGCAGTGTCCTGTGCCTAAAATTGCACAATGTTGTCCAAGCTGGCATGTATGTCTTGCATGTAGAAACTTCTGAGACAGGCCTCCTAGGGCCTCATCTCGGCAACAATCATTGTCCCCTGAAATTTCATAGATCTACCTCTCAGAGACTACATGAAAAGGTGACATGTTGAAATCTTTTCCAAGGAGTTGAGGCGAAGGACCAAGGAACCAAGTAATGGAAAAGACCAGGACCGCATGCAAACTCTGTCAGATGCATGATCATCTTGAGGGTAAGTATGGTAAGTAAAGAACACCTTTCGAAGTACACCTCTTAGTTGAGTTTGCAGGACTGCTTGTCATTGTCATATCATCATGTCCTTAGTAACATGCATGTGCACGAAAACGAAAAGTTATTTTATGTGTTTCTTCTACATGTCTTACTTCCTTTTCACTTGTTCGACCAACTGTCATCTTCGTCATGTTGATTGCTATTTCATGCTTGCAACCTCGTTCTAGTGATGTTGAAGGTTGTGTCTGAATTGTGTTCGCTATGTAAACATCTATCTCACTCACACACAATGTTGTAAGTATTGTCGCACAAGTGTCGTTGTGGTCGTTCGAATGTCTATCTGAAGTGTCACACTTGTCACTTTCACCATTTGAAAGTCCTGCAGTTAGTCACACTAAGCATGTTGTCTTGTTGGTTCGAGGTGTCTCCTCGATTCATGTCGAGTGTGTGTTTGCAAGGTCATTTATGTAGAAACAACTCATCCACACACTTAGTAATTTTGTCGAAACTATGTCAACCAGACCACCCTCCAACAACCAGACCTTCACTGAGCTACGTTGCACAGTCTTAGCCCTTAGTGAACATGTACTGCTACCCTAAATTATGCAGAGCTTGAGGCTGCCTCCCAGGCAGTCTGCACTATGTAATTTTGGAATCAACCGGGTTGGCTATCACTTTGAACAACACAGAAGTTTCTCAACAAGCCAACTCAATCTGCGCTGCCTGCAAGCAAATCCATCAAGCCTTTAGCTTGTCAACTGAAGAGTTTGACCAGGCAGTGACCCCAAGCCTCACTCCTCCAAAACATTGCGTAGAAGCTAGAAAGCATGCCTCCTTCCACTGACTGATGAAACTGCACAGAGATGCCAGACAGACACCCGCTGTCTGTCATTGCACTGCTCTAAAAAATTGAGCAGTTTTCTTAGCTAGTCACCCTGTCAGCTAGTCTGTTCCTCCTCCTGAAAACTGCGTTGTTTTCATGGGCAGTCTCCCAGTTTCCTAGCATCTCATTGAGCCCAGACATTACGCAGGGATGTCTTGTAGTCCATCCTCCCAACTCTACGTAGTTTTGGCTAGTAGCCTCCTTCAGCCCGCTGCCAACCTCCCTGAAGAATCTTTTCAGTTTTCACTACTAGTGTCCCCTTGCAGCCTGCATTGTCTCCCTAGAAAAATTAGACAGATATACCCTCCACTCGAGCCAGATCCTGTTGATAGTCACTGCTGATCCGGACTACCCATCTCAACCTCCCAATGACCTCTGCCCTATTTTCATTGATAGTGCCGGGAGCCCGCATCTCGACCTGAAATGTGCTCTACGTAGTTTAAGAGCCTTGTCCTCTCTCCCTGTCACCTGCACCCGAAAATGAAATATGATGGATCATGGTAGACTAGGAGATTTCTGGATTTGATGTCATCTCGTCATGAGTTATTACAGATACAGGTACATGAATGAGACATGGCATGACAACGAACGGGATGAAGAAGGAGCGCATGCTAGGAGACTTGTTTGTGAACGAACAAACACATGAAGCGTAGCAAGTAGAAAGCGAAGGAGACAAATGTGCATGCATGAACTATCAAGTGAACACCAAGACCATCAAAGACTTTACACACCTTGTTGTGCAGAGGTGAACCTATGATACACCAAGAGCACATCCATCACTCATCAACACTGCAACTTGACATGCACACCACCAGCAACATGAACATACCAGCTCTGTCGTGACAAGCCATGTCATGAGTAATATCAGCCACATCACTACTGTGGGCCATACTATTGTAATCAATGTAATGTAACGTGGAAGACCAAGAAACCCACATGTAAATTTGAAGAGTCATGTAAGTCAAACAGTCATGAGGGAAGTTAAACAGTCACAAGGGCCAATTTCACCCGTGGCTATATATACCCCTCATTTGTACATGCAAATGATTTTTCACCTTGGCTCCTCCCACATAGCCTTGAGATTCTAAAATCTTTTCTTTGAGGAGCAAGCAATGGCTCCAACGCCCCGCTATCGGGGTTAGGGATGTAATGGTGTACGTATGTGTCTTGGAACTTTCACTTAATTCAGAATCCTATTAATAGGCCAACACACTTTCACACATGTATTGTATTTGTTTGTAAGACTATTCTTTGGACGCTTTTAATGCATGTTGCTTTAACCTATATTAAGACAGTTGAACTATTTTAGTTGTTTAGTACATATGCAATTGGAAATGTGTTGTATAAGTTGTTAACATTGTCTCGCCTGTGTGGACTATCCTATCGAACACTCAACAGACTCATTCCTGTAAACTTGTTATAATGGCCATCGCACTTGGGTCAACTATTCCACTGGATGTTGTACGTTCTATCTGTTTGCCTTGTGTTTGTGACTACCGCATCTGTGTGGACTACTCCGCTAGAATCTTGGCATGTCCTGTTGTGTTTTGTGTCTCTAGCAGAGTTGAGACTATTCCCTTTCAACCCGAGGATGACTTCCACCCTCTCATTCTGCAGTGAAATAACTTTGACACAAGTGGCACTAAGCGCTCACTAGGCACAAAAGCCTCATTGTTTGAAGACAAATAAAACCACTCTCACGTGCTAACAAGAAAGAGCTAAGGCATATCTTTAAGATAATGGAAACTATGCCATCGTACAGGATGGTACTCCACCAAATGGTGTGGGGTCTAGTTGGGACTTCATACCGGGGAGATCCCCTGAATGTTGGCAAGTCCAGCACCGTCAATAGTTTCCCATGTCCATAATGAAAATGAAGCAGTTAGTACATATTGAAATCTGATTTTAGGGTTTCCCATGTCCATAAGGCACATTAAGCACTTAGTACATATTGACATAAGCCATGCGCTATTCAAAAATTTTCCTAGAGAACTATGTCATGTATACTTCTTAAAAATACTTCTTGAAATACTTAGTGTTAAGAAACTATTTACAAATGATTTGGCTTCTTGATTCATTTGGAAATATAATAAACCTCAAAGAAATATATGTGACAAATGCTTCTAGTTTGTAGATGCTTCCAAGTTTTTTTGCAAATCTAATTGCACTTGAAGATTTATCATTGAAACGTTGTCCCATTTTGACCATCTCCAACAAAATATTTGGAAAGATTAACACTCTAATCCACTTAGATCTTAAATGTAATTGAACATGTAAAAAATTAGTCCATCCTTGGAATTGGGGATCTTAACAATTGTTCTTAATAGTTGGTTTATGCAAATTAAAAACTCCATTTCAAGGGAAAACAAAACCTGCACAAACTTGAAATAATGATATGTTATGTGTTATAATATATAAAATCTTTGTTTTTTTCTTTCTAAAAATTTGATTATAGCTCTAGAATAGGAGAAGAAAGGAACCAAACAGGGGCATAATTTAGCTCCAACAACACTTAATTAAATCCAATTGAGTTTCATAACAAAAAAGCCTCAAAAAAGTAAGAGTAGATAATTAAAGTAAAACTTAAGGCTATGTAGAACAAACTAAAGCATGAACTCTATCTCTATGGATTTCACTTGGCTTGGGAATTTTTTCGACTCTCCCTTCCTAGGTTCGGTTGACAACCAAAATATTCCTCCCCTGATAGAAGCAGTAGTGGTATGAGACGATAGAAGCAATAGCAGAAGGTGAGATTTCTGGTCTACAATGGTAAAGACCTTTTTCCTAAAGTTGGAAAAACATTCTTACACTTACTTTCTTATTGCCTTCACCCTAGGAAATGGAATTCTGCCCAAACTCATTGATGAAGCAATCTATTGACTCAAAGGTGGCCATAAAATTAGTTGGCCAATCAATGTACCATACAATTGATTGATTAACTCACCTAACAAAAGTATCAACAAACTAGGAACCATACCTCAGATGGCCAACATGATTTCTATTTATTGGAAACTATAGAAAGAGTGGTGCCAATAATCTGATACCAACAATCAACAAACAATGGCTGTGAGCTTCAATTATAAAAATGGTAATGAAATTTCAATTTTATATGAGTTTTCATCGTTGTTTTTAACTTAATTAGCTAATCGATTTTTGCAATATATATTTACACTCTTTACATATATATAATTAATTAATTGAATTGTTTTTGGTTCATGTAATAAAAACATATTGTTATTTAATTTTATCCAAATTTAATGTTTACAGGTAACAAAATTCATAAATTACGGAAATTCCAGTATATGTTTCCTTTTGCCTCTCACTTTGTCTACATCGTCTCACATATTTGTTGTATTCAACATTTACTTATTTTGGTGTTTGGCATTCTTCCCTAATTTTATGAACACATAACACATCACATTAATATAACAATGCATAAATAACAAACTTCCAATAAATTAAAGTTATAATTTAATCAAAATCATGCACCATGGTCCATATCTCTTCAAATTGATTAACCTGCTCATGTACTGAACCTCTTATGATTGATTACTTGGTTATAGCCCATCTTAGTTTCATTTGTTCTATACATATATATTAGTATTCTTTTTTATTCCAAGAAATCAAATCAAAAGGGAAAAAAGAGGAAAAGGAAAACATAATGCAAACCAAAAGGGAAAGTAAAAACATAAAATGAAATCAAGACCATAACGAATGAAAATAAAATAAAAGCATGTCCATGCTTGATTCAAATCTGCAAAACCAAAAAACACATCAACAACAAAACATTCAACCCCAACCAGATGCAAACTTCCCTCCTCACTTCCGACCCAAAATGTTATGCCCTGTGGTTTCATCCATTCTACTATCCAACATTAAACCCTAGTCTACTATGAAATTTGCTGTTATTTATCTCTCTTCCAAAACCAAGAGTAATGCTCCTGTGTCTCTTCGACCATCCCCAAACTTCATATGAAAACTCATATAACCATGTTTTGAATTCCTGCATTCACCTTCGAATACTTGTGGCAATGCCCTTGAATCTGGAGGACTGATGATTTGCATGTCTTTCACTTTCCTCGCCAATATCAAACATTGGAATCTAAAAATGCCTCAAGGAGTCGATTGGGGTTCTCGGGTTCTCTCTCAATGAGTCAGTTGGAATGCTAGGAATGTGGCTTTTTCCATTAAATCCATTAGCTCAATGAGTTCCCTCCACCATAAACTCATTGAGAGCAACCCTATCACTCCTAGAATCTATGGTCTCCCCAAAATTCACAAGGAGGGAGTTCCCTTAAGGCCCATTGTCAACACCATTGGAGGTCCTACATACCTTCTTGTTAAGTTCCTTGCGTTAAAGCTTAAGCCCTTAGTTGGTCGTACGAAGTCCTTCGTAAAAGACTTTGCTTCCTTTATTGAAGAACTCAAGGACATTAAGCTTGACCCTAGGGACATTCTTGCTAGTTTTTATGTAGTTTCCCTGTTCACTTGCATCCCTATTAATGAGGCCATGGAGGTGATCAACCACCTAACAGATCTTGACACCGCCAAGTTAGTTGAGATCTGCCTCACTTCCACCTTTTTCATTTTTGAGGGAGAGTTCTTCGAGCAAACCTGTGGGATTGCCCTGGGCTCACCCCTATCCCCTGTCGTTGCTAATCTTTTTATGGAAGATTTTGAGTCCAAGGCTCTAAAATTTTCCTAGCTCCTGCCCAAGCTTTGGAAAAGGTATGTGGATGACACCAATGTCATCTGGTCTCACAACCAAGAGGAATTAGATCTCTTCTTCGATCATCTCAACAATCAATCCTCGCCATTAAGTTCACTAAGGAGCATGAAGTTGATGGTTGCCTCTCGTTCCTTGATATTATTATTTCTAAGAATAGTGATGGTTCCCTCTCCCACCAATTTTTTCGAAAGAGAACGCATACAGAGCAGTATCTTCATGCCAGTTCCCACCATTTCTCGACTCAGAAGATGGGTGTTCTCAATACCCTTGCTACTTGGGCCCTCAGGATCTTGGATAAAAAGAGTTTTGAGAAGGAAAAATCCCATCTCCTTGATGTCTTTGTTGAGAATGGTTATAGTAGATACATGGGTCAGAAGGCTTTCCTAAAAGTTGCCAAGAATTCTCTTACTAAAAGGGAACTGAAGGAACGGATTCCAGGAGTCCATCTTCCATTTGTTCAGGGAACCACTGATAAGATTGCAAGGATTCTCAAGATGCATAGTGTCCTTGTGACCTTTAGGCCCCTTAACACCATTCGTATGTCCCTCAGATCAGTGAAGGATCCTATCGACCCTAAAGATATGAAAGGGGTATATATTATCCCTTGTTCCTGTGGGACCCCCTATGTTGGTGAGACTGGTCACTCCATTAATCAAAGAATTAGTGACCACGTAGCTGACCTTAAGCATAGGAGAGCAAAGTCTTCCGCTTTAGCTAAACATGCGGAAAAAACCAATCATCATGTTTGTATTGAGGAGGCTAGTGTTATTGCCAGAGTTTTGCAATTCCATCATCGGAAATTTAGGGAAGCTCTTGAGATTGAAAAGAGGTCGAGCAATATCAATAGAGAGGATGGCTGGAAAATCAGTAGGTGTTGGGTCCCAACACTCTCTTCCTAGTCATTTTTTCTGCCCCCCCTCATTTTTTGGCTCCTCTAATTTTTTTTTTTTTTCACTGTTAGATAATATTAAATTAATTTAACATATACAATTCTTTTTTCTGATTAATTAAAATATTTTTATTCTTTCCCCCCTTGGCTTATTTTAATATTTTTATAATATTAGTACATTTTATAACTATCTATGATCTTAATTAAAATTAAAATTATTTTTATTTATTTTTATTTATTTATTTATTTATTTATTTATTATTTATTTATTTTTCTTAGTTATTTATTTATTTATTTTATTTTAATTTATTTATTTTTTCTTTCTATGTTTAATTTATACAATTAGATATTAACTTAATTACTATAAATTACTTTCTCTATCATATATATTATATATTTAATTCTCTTTATATATCTAACTATTTATCTTAATATTTATATATATAATTATATTTTATAATATATATATATATATATATATATATAGAGAGAAGAGAGAGAAGGTGAGTTAAATATAACTAACTTCCATTTAAATTATTAAATAACTCATAATTTTTTTATGTATTTATTAAATAATACCTTTTTTAACTAACTATTAACTTAAACACCAATTAATTATTATATATATATATATTTTATAGATATATTTAAAAGCATGGTCACCTAATATAACTAACTTCCATTTAATTTATAAAAAAAAATTATGACCCTGGTCCAAAAGTCAAAATTGGCCGTTGGTCAAGTTAGTCCTTGGAGGCTCTGCTCAAACTATTTAACATGCTAAGCTGGATCTGTTTCTTCAACTTGTCCTGACAATGAACCACACTGGTTGGTTCGAAACGCATCGACAAATGATATTTCATGTGATTTTCGCCGAAAAATCTCTCGTAAGCATCAATTTTCTTAAACCAATTGGACCTTCTATGCATAGTTGTGTAACCAATTGTACTTGTATGCACAGTTGTGGGACATGAAAAATTATAGGTGTTGGACATATCCAAGTTCAGATTTACATATATTTTGAGTACTCTATTGCTAAAATCTGTACTTGCAGAACATTTCTGAACTTACAGCCATCTCTGACTATAGATTATCAAAGGGCATAGCCATAAAGAAAGAGGGTCAGGCCTCGGATGACTCGAATCGAATTTAAAATTTGGTTAAGCTCAGATAAACTTGAATCTGGTTAAGCTTAGATAAACTTGCATGTGTTTTGAATCTCTTTTTTGTTCATAAATGTTGTGGTATTAGAATTAAAGGCACTCATATCGTTTTTCTTCTTACCCAGTAATAATTGCCTCCAAATTTAGCAAAACTTTGTTGGAAGTTACCATTAAATCAAGAAAATCAATACACAATAGGAATGGAAATCTGGACTACTGACATAAAGAAACGTTAGTTTACCCTGGAGACAGCTGCAGTTTTTGGCCTCTTTCTTGATGACATCCACCATAGAATCGATGAGTTCAACCCCTTTGGTGTAATGGCCCTTGACGCAGCTGTTACCATGTCCAGACAGACCTCTTTCTCGACCACATCTAGCACATAATCGATGAGTTCAACTCCTTTAGTGTAATGGCCCTTAGTACCAGGTTGGCGCACTATTTGGTGTTTTAACTTGCATTCTAACTTGTAAGATGGCAATATGTGCCCAAAAATTGACTATGTCCATATCAACTATAGACCATTGTATTATCTCAATTTATACTTTGAGGTTCTTTTCTTTAGGCTTCAAACTCTCTCCATGAGTGGAATATTTGTATATGAGTGCAAAATATATCTTTCCCTTCATTGAAACCTTTAAAGACACACCAAACCCTTAAAGATACTCCCAGCTTGAAGCTCAATTCTAAGTTCCTAAAATATATGTTAGTTTTAATATTTCCCTCAAAAATATATGCAAGGATTTCCAATTTAAATAGAAAAGTGCAATTCCAACAGTGCGTCATAGTCATTTTCCATATCACTTAATGAGTCCTAATCCAATGTAATAATTTCAACTTCATAATTTCTTTACACAAGTTGTGTTGAATAAGAGTAACAAAGGGAAAAGTGATAATTGAAATCTGTAAGCCAAATAAGTCCACTGCAAGTAATGGGAGAAATCGCTCTAAACCTCGATTAGCTCAAATCAGAGATGCCATGAGCTCTCATCCATGGCTACTATGGTAAAAAATCAAACATCGTTTGGAACAATAAATGCAACATCATAAAGCATATGTGAAATATCGAAGAGAAAATACATCATAAAGAATGTGAATCACTTTTTGACACACATGTGCCTCACCTTGTTGCCAAGGTAACCCATCAGGCCCCAAGGTACACCCATATGTTGGCTTGCTACAACTTAACATGCCGTTGTTGAAGTCTTATGTGCTTGTTTTGGAGAATGGAGTGGTAAAGCGCATGGCCCTCATGTGGGTCTACACCGCCCATGGAGGTATTCCTTTAAAATTTTGGTTCGAAATTATTTCCACAAAGCACTTTCATGACTTATGAAAATGATTTCATGTCATAATATATAATTTCATCATGCCTTACACTAGCCTCAGTATGAATTTCCGATTTATTATTGTTAGTAAATAATGATGCTCACTAGTAGAGTTATGAGACTTCTTTTCAGAGTCTCTAATCAACACATTGGGCTTAACTAGAATTATTATTGTGTCCCTGATGGCCTTCTCCTTCATGCTGACCACTTAGTTTCAGGAGAAATGCAGTCAAACTTCCATGGCCTCTACATAAGCTAGTCAACTTCGATGCTTTCTGGTATGCTCACCATTTGTTTATTCAAGGTTTTCACTATGCTTATCATTCACTCCATCTTCCTGTATCTCAAACACCAATGGTATAAGAAAATGGTACATAGCTCCACAGATTCTCTTCACTTTCTCAATCATAATAACAATTTACCAACAAATTATATTTATTAAAGGATAACTCAGCAAATATCATGCAGGCTTGGTTGTACATGGCCATATCCATACTTATGTACATCGGGGAGTGATTGCTCAATTTTTTTCATGAAAATAAACAACAAAGTTAGCCTTATGAAGGTTGGTCGTTGCTTTCTAGAATCTGAATTTTGTGATGTGACATGACACTGTCACTTTATAATTTTAGCATCAAATTCCATAAATTCCTGTTAATTAAGTTCAAAAAATAGACTGATTAAAGCTTCATGAACCCTCATTATTGTATTTTTAGGCTTCCAAATATCATGGTAATGTTCTTGCATTACGTATGACCAAACCTTTGGGATTCAAGTACAACACTGGGATGTATTTATTTATCAAGTGTCCATATGTCTCCCCATTTGAATGGTAAGACTGAATTCAATTTACTGGGCATCATCTTCACTAAAGCATTATGATCAGAGCCGAGGTTCCACAAGAATTTTCTAAAGTTCATGTCTCAGGGTTCAAATCTTCTTTTCAGGTTTGAAAATGTCAGTTTTTTTCATTCTCACATTTCCATATCCCAAGACTTTAGGAAAACACTTTTACCTAAGCCGAGTTTCCCCTTGCAATTTAAAAATGCACATCCTAGGTTCAATTTTTATTTTGATATTTGAAAGTGTGTCATTTTTTCTGAGGCCAAATTTTATTTAATTCTGTCTTCTTATTCGAAGAACATGTTTCCACAATATTTTCATCTTGTTGTGGATATTCCTATCAAAATTACAGGGAATTATTTGCTTGAGTTGGAAAGAATTACTGCTAATACATCTCATTGCTTTTCTTGTGGGAATATTCTACAATAGGTTTGGTGTTATGTCTATCATGATGTTATAAGGCTTGATGATCTGGTAAAATTTATAGATTGCTCATATGTTCAAGTAAGTTAGTATTTTTGTTGCAAGGGCGAGTTCTCCATCATCCCTCAGAGTATTTATTGTTGGAAATTATTTGAATTTTGCAATAGACAATGTCACGAGAGGCAAGCTCCTTAAAAATTAGAAAATGATTCAAAATTATCTTCGACAATAAAAGTGCTCACTTCCACCAATTGTTGCCTTATTATTCAATGACACACCATCAACAACGAAGGTGGTTTTCCTAAATCAGAGGCCATAGTCTTAGCCTTTCAAAGGATCTAGAAACATGTGTGGAACTTGTGAAAGAATCTTGAAGGAACCATATTTTTATTATTCTCTAGATTTCAAGGTTAGTAAAAGTCCTCATTTTTCCGCTTCATTTTCTCATAAAATTTGGGTTTAGCCATCCTACTGATTTGCACTAAACTCTTCCATTTCCATTTGGGCTAGCACTTAGACACTGTTAGTTATTTTTTATCATGTCCTGCTATGAAATTTATATGGTATTATAAATCGCAGGTGGGCTAGATGGTGAAACAAGGGAAAGATCTCTCTCAATATTTACATAAATGTGAGGTTTTACCACTCTCTAATTTTGTATTCACTCGACTTAAAAGCCTGAAGGGTGAGATATGCTTCTCTCTCTCTCCCTCTCTCTATTTTTTCCCTCCGTGATTTGAATTCAATATAGGCACTTCAAATTTGTACACTAAATACTATGGGTATGTAGTTACCCTTCTCTGGCTTGCGTTTTCCAGATTGCCTAGGCAGAAGATTGGGACCAAGGCTTTTGGGGAGGAGAGATGATTCACTTGTAGGTCACAAATTCTTTGTTCTCTACTTCTTCAACCTGATTTTGTGGTCATTTTATATTTGAAGGCAACTAATTCAGTGCCACTAGTTGTGGACAAGTGTTTCTGAATTGTCTAAATGCTTAGTGACATACCCTGATCTTGAAAGTTGAAACCCGATTTGCATAAGCAGTGAATGTAGGATGGGTGGTCAATATTAAAGCATAATAGCTAGTGAGGCTCATGGTGTTACAAGAACTATGTATACTAAATGAGTGAAAAGTGAAGACATATCCAACCCTAATCGTATGCTTGATTTTTTTTTTATTTTGAGCTCGCTATGTTTAGGGCATCGACATAACTCTTCTCTTATTCATTATCCACATTCTCACTATGCCTTGTATGATTTATTATGTTTTTAAATTTCCAATAGACCCATATGATCCGAATGGATGAAGAAGAAAGGAAAAAATTCCAATCGTAATTGTGTACTTGTATATGTTGTATATTGTATGTATCTCAGGTACTAGCTAGAACTAAATTGCAGAATGTGCAGTATTCAACCATGACAATCCATATGTTTGTTCTATGCTTTTTAATATGACTGGTGCCTCACCTTGTTCCAAGGTAATCCATCGGACCCCTCCCAACATATGACACACTTTAATACTACATATATAGTGCCTCATGTTGTAGCATTTTTTTGGTTTTGTTAAGTTAGAATAAATTAGTCAAAAAATGAATTTTTTTTTCAAAAAAATGTTAAGCTAGGATATGGACAAAAAGAATACTGAAAAAATGTTAGGAAATATTTTGATAATATTTCCATATCAAAGAAAATGTTAGAATAGATGCCCTAAAAAATGAAGGCAAAAATAAAATGTTAGGTTAGAGAGAAAAGAAAAAAGAAATAAACTCTGAAAGTGTGCAAGTCCAAGTGCCACTACTTTAACTTTATTATGCAAAATAATGGTTATGTGCAGCTTGTCATAAATGCCACAATCCATGACAGTCAAATACTTTAATCTTGACTAGTTCATGCTTTAAATTTCATGTTTATAGTTAGAGAATAAAGATCTAGCCAAACTGTTTAATCTTGGCAGCAGTAGTTAGGTAGAGAATAATAAGGAGCTCATCAGTTTAATATGAGCCCTTGGATGTTATAAGGTTAGAATTAGATAGTTTTCTTTTCAAAAGAAAAAGGAAAAAAAAGGGTCTGCTAGCCTAAATGCACCCAATTAAGTGAAGAAAAAAAAGTTTAGGGTAAGTAAAGGGTAGGTAGAAGAAAGGTTGCAAAAGTACAAAGTTGATTGAGGCATAAACAGATTTATCATGCTTGATCATGTGTTGCATTGTGCAAGAGCAGTTATGAAGGTGAAACAATGTTCACAAGTTGATTTGGTTAACTTCCCCTCATTTAATTTCACCCCCCACTACATACTTACTAATTTCCTCATTATCCCATAATTTCCTAATAAAACACCCTTTTCACTTCATTTTAACCTTTTCCCCTTGGTTTCACACATTTTCCTAGCAATTTACCCTCCAAACTCATCCCCCTACCTAAAAACCCCTTTTCCCTAGTGTGAAATCCATTTCCCTTTGAAAAAATCATTTTCCCCTTGTAAATTCCCTAAAACCCACAAAACCCCCTTGACCTAAGTCTTTATTCTCCCCTCCACTTTATAAAGTTAACTCTGCCATACCCATAAAACCCCTTTTAACCTAAGTTTTGTTAAAACCTCGCATTACTTAACAAACCTCCACAAATTACCTTTTCCCCAATATAAGAACTCTTTTAACCCACCACCCTTGGTGTGGTTAAATAAACCCACCACTGTTAACCTTGGTCCCACTCCATAAACTCGTGCATTATGTTTTTAACCAGGTTGACCATTGAAGAAAGGTTGCACCTTGATGAAGCATTTGTAAACATTTGATGTACTTGGATTTTCTGGACCCTTAATACAAAGCAAAGGATTCCAAATTCAATTTTACACAGTTTTTGTTTCTTGTAAGTTTTTCCAATCTTACACATTATGTTTTTCTTCATATTATTATGTCTTATAGAGATACCTAGCTAGGAATATTTGTGTCTCAATCTATTCCTATAAGCTTTTGAAGTGATAATCTATAAAGAGAATGGATGAATGGACTGTTTGTTTAATTAATTCCCTCTGAATCAATAAATCATCAGCATCTTGTTGTAAGCATAAACATATTCTCTTGAACCTTTTGAACATCGGTCAGAGGTTTTCGTACTTATGATTATTTAATTTTCAGTCTAAAAACTATGATAATCATATTATTTTTTGTTTCTGCTCAGCACTATTAATTTTTTATCACTTGTGAAATTTTATAGCAGCCCTCTGCTTTGGGATTAATATTATTCAAAAGGTTAGGCATTATCGTGTTATATCTGTTTCATTCATTGGTCCTCCAAATTAAAACAAAACCCCAAAACAATTATCTTAGATGCTTCGTCTTGATACCTGACCATTATCAACTCAGAGGTATAACACATCAAACTAATAGGACTATACCAACTCTTTCTTCACTCGCAGCCAAATAATTGCTTCTCATGGTTACTAGTTCAAATATGTTTTTCTTTCTTCCGTGGCCTCGAACCTTCAAAACTAATTTCCACCATGTCTTTGTATTTTGCATCACCAAGTGATAAAGAGCTTCTGCCTCCACACTAGCCCTTGGTGCAGTTGTTACCAAATCAGGGAATGGAGGTAAGTCCATAGGAGGAGATAGAGGAAGACAAAGACCAAACAAAGAATAATAATATACAGAAAGAGGCTATGATGAGCGATGTAGAACTGGATATGGACTAGGAAATGACCCAGAGCGAGATGGAAATGGAGGACCACGAACTTCAAGAGATTTTGGATAGAGAGCACCTAGATTTGGAAGGGTTCTTGAAATAGGGAACCATGGGAGGGTTAGACTCATTACCTCAAGAAGAGTTCTCTAGAGTACAACAACTGTACTTATGGAAAACCCAGGCTAAAGGGGTGAACAGGCAAGGTAACATTGAAAAACAGGGTAACGAAGGTGTGAAATCTATAAAAAACACACCAGGATTAGCACCTAGATGCCCAGGAAAGAAAATAGGCAGAAAAAGAGTAGAATGAGTTGTTGATGGAATGTGGAAAGCTAATGATATATTCAGGTAAGATGAAAGACCTAACCAGTTACTCTTTCACAAATATTTAATGATGAAGTTTACTTGTTGGAACATCAAGGGTCTAGGTAGTAAAAGGAAGCAAAGATTATTTAGTAACAGAATGAAACAAGAAGCTCCAGATATTATTTTTATCCAGGAAACGAAATGTTTCATTCAAAAAATAAAGGAACTCTATAGCAAATGGATCAATTGTTTTGAGTTTCTAGAATTCAAGGCAAGAAATACAGCAGGAGGCATTCTTACTCTTTGGAATCCCCTAAATATTGGTATAATAGATGCTGAGGCTTCTAGAAATTATTTATCAGTGGTTATTCAACCTGTGGGGGATAGGGAGACCTATCAGGTCACGAATGTTTACGGCCCTTGGAGAATGGATGACAAACTCAGGTTTCTAGATTCTCTTATGGATCTCAGAGAGAGATATGTAGAGATACCATGGATTATGGGTGGGGACTTCAACATGATCGAATCACTATCGGAGAAAAAAGGGGGCACCATAACTCTAAACAAAGATTCCTTAGCTTTTCAATCTTTTATGAATACTATGAAGCTGGTTGACATTGTCTCGAGTAATGGTGTCTTTACTTGGAACAATAGAAGAGGAGGAGAGTCTATTGGTGCCTCAAAGTTAGACAGATTTATCATCTTAGAGGACCTTATACTTAATGATAAAGGAATGGAAGCAAGGATTCTCCCCTATGGAGGATCTGATCACTGGCCAATTCAACTGGAGATCAGGGGAATTGGCACTGCCAGGAATAGACCTTTTAGATTTGAGAATATCTGGCTCACCCATCAAGATTTCACCAGCAACATTTCAAGTTGGTGGTCTGAAGATTTGCATATTCAGGGTACATGTATGTTTCTTCTTCACAAAAGACTAAAGCATATCAAGCTCAGGCTAAAAGATTGGAGCAAGAATGAATTTGGAAATATTTTTGAAGGAAAAAAAGTTGTTGTAAACAAATTATAGATACTCAACCAATCCCTTATCAAAGATGGCTTTGATAAAGTCATCAATGACAGAGCCACCAAACTCCAACAAGATTGGGAGAACTTATGTAAACAAGAAGAAATATTTTGGAGACAAAAATCTAGAGTGGAATGGCTAAAAGAAGGAGAACGTAACACCAGCTTTTTCCATGGATCAACCTTGGCAAACAAAGCTCATAATAGAATCTCTTTGATCAAGGATGAGGAAGGGCAACTGCTCAGCACCCACGAAGAAATAGAAGTTGTGTTAGTGCAACACTTTTGTGGGATTGTAAAGGAGACCATTCCAAATAGAGAACCTTACATCAAGGATCTAACAAGGCATATACCAAGACTAGTGTCCAGAGAGGATAATTTCAACCTCAATAGAACAATAATTGAAGAGGAAATCAGTGAAGTCCTCAAGGAAATGCAGAATGGTAAAGTGTCAGGACCTGATGGTTTTAATGTGGATTTCTTTAAAGCCTGCTGGAATACTGTTAAACAGGATATTCTGAATGTAGTAGAAGATTCCAGGAGGAATATAACTATTCTGAAGGCACTCAACACCTCCTTCATTTCTATGATCCCTAAATAGGAAAATGCCCTAACTCCTGATAAGTTTAGACCCATAGCATTGTGCAATGTGGTTTACAAGATTATATCTAAGGTTGTGGCCAATAGACTCAAACCTCTTGTCCCCACTCTTGTGTTTGGGGAACAATATGGTTATGTGGAAGGCAGACAAATTCTCAACAACATCATTCAAGCACAGGAGGTGGTGCACTCACCAACTAGCAACAGGAAGGATGGAATGATCATGCAGCTGGATCTAGCCAAAGCCTATGATAAGTTGAACTGGACCTATATAAGGAGGGTTCTTATTGCTTTTGGGTTTGATCATAATCGGGTTAGATGGGTCATGGCTCTGGTAACTTCTTCCAGCCTTTCAATTTTGGTAAATGGTTCTCCCTCAGAGATTTTTATTCCCTCAAGAGGCCTTAGGTAGGGAGATCCACTGTCTCCCTTTCTCTTTATACTCATGATGGAAGGACTTGGTAGATCGATTAAGTAGGCAAAAGAAGAAGGCAAAATCAAGGGTCTTCAAATTTCTGAGAATGGACAGACCTTGACTCATCAACAATTTGTGGATGATACCATGCTGCAGGGAGTCCCTAAAGTCAAAGAAGCTTTGGCATATAAACAACTTCTAAGCGACTTTGCCATGGCCACAAGTATGGAGGTTAATCTTTCCAAATCTAAGATCTTTTTCTTTAATACCAATATTGCTAGTCAAAGGAATATCTCCAGAATTCTAGGCTTTCAAAGGGATTCTCTACCTTCAAAATATTTGGGAGTCTCTCTAACTCCTAAACCTATACATAAGAGCATATGGGAGCCGATGATTAATAAGATGTAGGATAAAATAAGGAATTGGACCATTAGATCTTTAAACTTGGCTGGTAGGTTGGTGCTTACAAAGGTTGTTCTCCAATCTATCCCAATTTTCATGCTATCAGCACTCCCAGCACCAAAAGGAGTCTTACAATAATTTAGAACCATTCAAAGAGACTTCCTCTAGGGTAAGGGGGAGAAAAAAAGGAAATGGGCCTTGGTAGCTTGGGAAAATATTTGCAAACACAAAAATCATGGAGGTCTGGGTTTGGATGATCCATAGGTTCTAAGTAGGGCTTTAGGGGCTAAATTATGGTGGAGATGGGTCAAAGAACCAAAGGCTCAATGGGCTAGTATCTGGACAGAAAAATATGTCCGCACTTGGAAAATTAACGATCATATAAGGATGTCTGGAAATATAAAGGGCTCATACATCTGGAATAAGGCCTGGGAGAATAGAGGCTTAGTACAAAAGAATAGCTTCTGGGAAATCAGAGAGGGGGATCTCGCACTATTTTGGGAAGATAAATGGCAACAAGAACCAACATTGCTTAAAGAGTAATTTGTCAACCTCAAGAGAGAGACAGACATCATAGGATTATCAAAGGTCAAAGATTTTTGGGACCAAACCAATAATGCGGGCAAATGGAGAAATTGGAGGAACATGGTTTACAGGGTAGACAGCCACTTGAAAGCTAAAGTAGAGGCTCTTATGTAGATGTTGGAACAAAGGAAGATTCTAGTGACAAGGGGGCATGACTAGTTAAGGTGGGGCAACAATAATGGGGGCACCTTTAATCTTAAGGAGGCAAAACGCATACTCCTTGAGATGGATTCCCTTGCTTCAGATAGAATTTGGTAAAACCTATGGAGGCATCAAGGCTGGATGAAGATTAAACTCTTCATGTGGCTAGTTTATCATAAGAAAATTCTGACTTGGGATAACATAAGGAAAAGGGGTGTTTTGGGGCCTTCTAGATGCCAACTTTATGAGGCCCAAGAGGAAACCATGGAACACCACCTCAATAATTGTATCTTCACCTCTAGATTGTGGGATTCTTTCGCCAACATCTTCCAAAAGACCGACAGGGATAGAGGGAGTATCATCAACACCCTAAATAATTGAAGGCAAAATTTTTCAAATTATGAAATTCTTGGCTCAGCTTGGGCTCTTACACCCAACTTCATTATTTGGAATGTCTGGAAAGAAAGGAACAAGAGAATTTTCAAAAATGAAAAAAGACCCATCCAATGTCTTTTTGAGCAAGCCTTGGCTCAACTTAAGGAGACGGTTGGTACCATTGTGCGAAATCCCCCTAAGAATCCACCTTCAGATGCTGATATGAGGATTCTAAGACAGTTGGGCATGCAGGGGCTTATTCCGTAGGGCCTGAACAGAAAGGCTAACATAATGGATACTGAGCAGGACTTCTGGTATCCTCCCCCTCTGGGCTTTCTAAAATATAACATAGATGGGGCCTCAAAAGGCAACCCGGGCACTGCGGGCTTTGGAGGGGTGTTAAGGGATGATACCAGTAATATCCTTTCCATCTTCCATGGCCATTTAGGCAGAGCAACAAATAACATGGCAGAATCCATGGATATGGAGCAATGCTTAGAATTCCCGGTGCAGGATAATCGACAAAATGTGATTATCGAAGCTGACTCTAAGTTAATCATCAACACAGTGAAAAGAATTAGTTGGGACTCGGAGTCGGAGAAGGTTTCAAAACATTGGAGGTTGATCGAGGTCTTTCAAAGGATCCAACTCCACCTCAGAGGCCTACGCACGGTAAGTTTTAACCATGTGCGTAGGAAGGCCAACAAACTGGCAGATTTACTGGCTAATCAAGGAGTGAAGTGTACCATTAATAGGGTTGCACTGGGATGGCAAGGGTTTCCTCAAGACGGTCTCAAGGAACAGTGCAACTGCCAAGCAGACGAAGATATGATGGTGTATCGTAAGAAAAACATGGAGGCTTTGTCCAGTTAATTTGGTCTAGTTATGAGTTGCAAGTTTTTCCTATTTTTGTTCTTTCTTGTGTTGCTCAGCAAATTCTGTTGCCCTGGTAGTTGGCTGGAGGGATGGGGTTTTACTTCACATGGGCTCACAAACGGGTGCAAAGGAGAAGGTGTGAGCTGCCAGAATCTAGGCTCTAGTGGCAGCTGGAATATTCTTGATTCTCTGTACAAGGATGCAAATCCGCCCACAAAGTGGTTTTCGGTGTATCATGGGCCTCTCGGGCGAGAAGCAGTTTTTAAGATTTGGGAGCGATCCCACTCATTGTGCTACACGTGGCTGAGGGGTGGGTTAGTTTACCGCCCTTATCGCACGTTAACTAGCAGTACTTTTGATTTGTGCGATATGATCCTCGACCGTCGGATCAAGCATGACGGAACAACGGCTAAGATTCATCGTGCATGTCAGTGGGCCCGTAAGGTTAAAAGGCGGACTTCTAAGCATTGCGAGATCTTCCTCAACCGTTGGATCAAGTTGGGAGGATCTATGGTCAGGAGCCTGCGCGCATGTTGGTGGGTCCAAACTATTAATTGGCGAAAGTCTTGGCACAACGATGTCCTCCTCTGCCATTGGATCGGGCAAGGAGTACTGATGGTGGACATTAAAGGCTTTGTCCCCCGTTCGGATTTGGTGGGTAGATTTTGTGGCCTTGGTACTGTTTGCTTTTGAGGGTGGTGTTGTTTTGTGGGTAGGGTTCGGAGTTTCCACACTTAACTCGAGACCCTTGGTTTTTTAGAAAGTAGTTTTGGCTAGGTCCATGAATCCATGTGGATGGTAGTATTCTATATAAATATTTGTTTGATTTAATGATAAAGAAGGTATGACTCTTGCTTTAGCAAAAAAAGAGATTATGCACTAATGTTTTGAAATAGGAGAACCAAAATTAAAGCCTTAGGTAAGACCTCCACCCATCGACCTCTAATAAAAACAAAATACAGAGAAGTGCCTCGAAAAATCCTTTGCAAAAGTATA
This sequence comes from Pinus taeda, assembly GCA_000404065.3. Lineage (NCBI taxonomy): Eukaryota > Viridiplantae > Streptophyta > Pinopsida > Pinales > Pinaceae > Pinus > Pinus taeda. The sequence goes on from APFE030712229.1 coordinate 150,094, forward strand.
CTTTCATTGAAATGTTATAAGTGAACTAGATTTCTTATGTGAATGCTTATTGATCATAAAACATAATCAATATCTTCCATAAGTTTCATTGAATCTTGTTTCGTAATCCAAAGCTTCATCATTCTTCTTATTTTTTTCTTTATTTATCATACCTGACCTTGCAAATCATTCTTTACACTAATTTTATATATATTTATGTGCCAACATTTTGTGGAAAATTGATTGCATCTTATATAATATGCACAAGGATGTAGTTTTCAACATCTTTCCTATACATGACCTAATCTTTCACAATAGTCACATTCAACTTTGTTTTACTTCCATGTTCCTAAAGTATATATATTTCAACTATATGTTTTGGAAGTAGATGTGCCACTTGTTAATGAAGATTGACATGGAAGATGGGCTTTTCCTTTCACAAACTTTATATCGATATTACTTTCTGACTTGAATTATACTCAATATCTTCATTATTTTTTGACTTAATAGCTATTTCTATTAGATTATTACTATTTTTACGAATGATTTTGAAGTAATTTTCAATTAAAATTGTCTTTTTTTGTTTTTGTTTTGTTAAAAGTAAACTTTACACTATAATCATTATTCAAAGTACAAAATCAACATAAAAATGTTAAACATGTGTGATATTTAAAACATCATAATTTTCTTAAACATAAAAATTATTATTAAATAATTATTTTCTTGAACTTGAAAACTATTAGTGATGTTTTCACAAAAATAATTTATTTCTTTACCAAATTTCACACATAAAAACAAATATAGCTATATAGAATTACAAGAAATATCACTTTTTTTTCCCTATTTTTCTAGCTTGTAATATTTCTATTATAACATCTCATTTTTCTTTTTCTACTTTTCTAAATGATATATAACGCAATTCATTGTAAATTAATTTTTAAATTCTTAACCTTATATACTAAATCTTCATTGTTATTTCTCATATCTTCACAATTTTCATGTAGCATCGTAGAACTTCATGGTTATATATCATACTCTCATTCTTCTAATTTTCTCATTTCATTTTTCTTTCTAATAAGTTTTTCACATCAAAGTAGATGTGTCACTTGTTTGTGAATATTCACATATTCACATGATATATTTAGGTTTCTAGTTTTACAAACTTTATATCCCAATTACTTTTAATATTCATTATATCTAATGCTTTCATGTGTCGACTTGTTGACTTTTGTATTGGGTTCTTAATATCTTCACTATTTATTTATTTAATTTAATCTTTTTAAAGAATCCTGTGTAACCATAATTCACGAGATCATTCACGAAACTGTAGATAAGTTACCTAATTCACGAGAGAAGTTACCTGATTCACGAGACTGTAAATAAGTTACCTAATTCACGAGATTGTAGATAAAACATCATTATTTTTTGAAACATTAAAACTAATACCAATATTTTCATTTTCATGGGAATCATTTATTTTATTGTTTTAGAGTTAGAATTAATTAACTTTACTTATAAAGGTTTCATTCAATGAATATTTAACATATCACGTGTATTCTTGGCATATTAAACAATATATTTAATTTGATTACATATTGGAAAATACCTTTAAACATTAAATTATTTAACCCCTACCAATACAAATCCATTACTCCTTCCTAATTTAAAAAACCTCTACTTTCACTAGGTATTGTAGGTATCCATTTTTTCATTAACATTTTTTATACCCTTTTATATTTTTTCATTAACTTTGAGTTCCATTTTTTATACGTAGCAATATAAAAAACTTTGCCCCTATTATATGCTCAATATATTATGTCATTTTTTCCTCAATATATATCCTCCATATAAATGCACGTGATATGGTATTGCTCTCCTAATGAAGCCTCGTGACTTTACCATGTCACATGTTTCACAAAAAATCATTAATTGTAGAGTTGAGGCTTCTGTGATCCATATCAAGTTTATGAGAGATTTTTCGGCAAAAATCACATGAGAAACCATTTGTCAACGCGTTTCGAACCAACTATGTCATTTTTTCCTCAATATATATCCTCCATATAAATGCACGTGATATGGTATTGCTCTCCTAATGAAGCCTCGTGACTTTACCATGTCACATGTTTCACAAAAAATCATTAATTGTAGAGTTGAGGCTTCTGTGATCCATATCAAGTTTATGAGAGATTTTTCGGCAAAAATCACATGAGAAACCATTTGTCGACGCGTTTCGAACCAACTAGTGTGGTTCATCGTTATCACAAAAAAAATGCTCAACTTTATAAATTTTTTTATTAAATTTAATTTAAAAAACAAATAATAACATTATCACAATTATTAAATTTTATTTGATTTCACATATAAAATTTAACTAATTATTAATCACATACATATTTTAAAAATAAACTAAACTTCTTTTTTTTCTTTTTTCTTTCATTTTTAATTAATTAATTTTTTATTATAATTCGATGCACTAATTTTTAATTTTTTAATCTTCAAACTGATGTGTTATTTCTTCATGTTTACTTGTAATATATACACACTTTTCATAGTTATATTGAATTTTTTTTTATAATATTACCAATCTTATTTATTTTTATTATTTATATTTCGTAAATAATTTTATTATTTATTTATTTTTAACCAATTTTCCATAAATTTTAAATTTTAATTTTTTTTTTTTAATTTAAATTTCACACCTATCTTTTCTTTTTCATAACTTCGTCACACATAAATTGACTTTAATGACCACATCTATCTTTATTTATTCTTTTATAACAACTTCAATTTTCCAAATCTATTTCCTACATAACTATTTATTTGCACAAAAATTTCTTCAATGATATAATACTAGCTGTAAACCTTCTCGCCATAAGTCTTGTTATTAGGTTTAATTTAACACATACACACGCAGGGGCACGCACTAAATAATAAATATTTATATAAATATAAAATACTTTTTAATTTTATTAATGTGATTTATAGAATATTACATAAACAATAAATGTAAAACTAAATGAAAAAAATAAATTTAAAAATTATAATACTAATGAAATTATGAATGGATGAAATGAAATGTGCCTTGCTGGGGTTTTGAGAGATTTTTGAAGCCTGGTCAGTGTCAGATATGAAGTCCTAGTTCTCTCTAACTTCACATTTGAGCCACTGACAGGCCACATGAGTGTCCCTGCTCGGAGGGGAGAGATCCCTTCCTACCGAAGTGTAGTTGCTAGAGAATCAAGAGGAAAAAGTGGTGCAACGTCATCTCAACATCTTGAAGATGACCCTAGTGAAGGACTAGTCATGGGAGCTCAGTGGCAGGCTCAACTTCGATGACAATGCCTTCCCAAGGCAACCAAGAAGCCAAGATTCATGATCCCAACCAACAAATTGGAAAACTACAGGAAATTTATGAAGGACCATGCTTTGATCTGTAAATTTATAGGGATATGCCCTTCATAAAGAGGTCTGCTTAAATGGATTCAGTTGAAATGGCAATGTAAGGGCCATATTGACTTAATAGTGGGAGACATGGGTTTTTTCACAGTTATTTTTTCCATTCTAGAAGAAAAAGAGAGGATTTTTGAAAATGGGCCATACTTTTATTACAATGTGGGTCTCTTCATGCAATTATGGGAAGAGTGTTATAATTCAAATCATCAGCAATTTATGCTTTCCCCGGTTTGGGTATGTCTTTTTGCATTACCTGCTGATTTCTATGATTCTCAAATCTTGGAAGGGATTGGAAGTTCCATTAGAAAATTTGTCAAAGTTGCAGACTCAATACAACGAGGGAGATACACATCATTTTCCTAAATCTGTGTTTATGAATATCACTACGCCTTTGCCAAAGTTTGTGGAGTCGGAATATCAGGACGAGGTTTGGTAGCAACCATTGGATTATGAACATATACCATTTCACTGCAGAAGGTGTCATGGATATGGTCACTTATATAAAGCTTTCCCCCTGAATCAAAGGGATACAAGTGAAGTCAATGTCCCAATCGAAGCAGGGAAACCATAGGAGGATAATGAGGGCTTCCAAGAAGTATCACATAAAAAGAGATTAGTGAAGACTCCTTAGGCAAACATATCCTCTCAACCACAGAAGAATAAGGAGAATCAAAACTGATTTGGGGTTTTACAAGAGATAGGCGAAAGTTCAAAGGAAGCGGTTAAACAACTTGAATCAACGGCTAGAGTTCCACCCAAAACGTCTCCAAAACAAAAAAGGAAGGCACAATAATAACCGTGAGAAAAGGATGGACCCAATCTAGGTGCAGATCAAATCAAGATGGATATTGATGGATCAGAGGAAGACTCAAGCACAGAGGAACAAGTTCTAAAAAGGTTGTTGAATAAATGACGACATATGGATGAGAGATTCATACCAGAGGATCAAAAGAAGTTATACCAGGAAACATTCCAGCAATATCAAGCCAAACAGAGCCAAAAACTAATAGACCACCTGATCCATTGGGATTCCAAATGGGTAGAAATTTAGGTCAAAATGGACCTAGAAAAGGAGGAAAAAAAGGGGTCGAAAGAATCTACTAGAGTTAATTCATATGGTGGACGATTTTCTAGTGAAATAAAGATGGGTGGTACTGCTTTCTATAGTTTTCCACCAACTCAATAAATGTTCTCAATGATAGTACTCTCCCAGAATGTAAGAGGCCTCAACAGCAGGGGAAAAAAATGATATTTAAAGGAAAGACACTAAAATTCGAGCATCGTGATGCTTCAGGGACCTAAGGTATCATAAACGCGACTCAAGGAGATTATAAGAAAAATGAGACTCATGTATGATGTGGTAGCCCTAGACGCTTGGGGCAGTGCAAGGGGAGTGGTTGCTCTTTGGAACCCATCTGAAATAATTTTTAATTATTGGGTTAGCATGCCCCAAATTATTTCAGGAAGATTCCAATATATTGGAACTCGGGACTAGGCAATAATCTCAGTTGTTTATGACCCTCACATTCTAGGACAAAAATATGCTTTCCTCCATAATATAGGAAAGCTGAAAACTAGTTTCCAAGACAAATTATGGATCATTGGGTGTGATGTTCACCTTATTGCCTCATTGAAAGAGAAGAAAAAAGGGATTAGAAGACAAGATACTGAAATGGATACCTTTCGAGATTTGATCTCAGAATTGAAATTAATAGATATCCCTACCAATAATGGAGTGTACATGTGGAACAATCGGCTCAGGGGTCAACACTGTAGAAATTTTGAATAATATAACACTTATTCACAGAGATTATCTTGATTATACACTATTTGCGGAATGCATGTATAATACATAACCTCCTCTATGTTGATCATCAATTTGCAGAATTAAAACACCAATCGCATGCGCACATTGAAACATCAATCACACATATCAACACAATATATCACGGGGAAAGCATACAGCTGAAAAACCCCAACTATCTGTATATTATATTGATTGAGAACATGTAACAATACATAGTACAATACTCCTCGCAAGTACTCAGTACTATCTCCACCTGTTACACACAAACTAGCTCAGATCTAAATTAATCACAGGTTCAAATCTCCTCCAGTGCTTGCCTGCCTCCACTGCGCAATACTGCATGAGAATAGATGAGAATGGCTTATCCAAACTCGTATTTCCCTTATGTTGCACTATGCAATCCTCATTGGCAATCTCAATCCATTGATTGTGCAAATCTCATGCACAACTATAGTCACAACTAACAATTGTCTTTCCCTTTCACTCACCTCTAACACTTGTCTCCACTGAACTGTCC
>APFE030712229.1:155869-207787 GCA_000404065.3 Pinus taeda
TAATATGTTAGATACTTGTCTATTTTTAGCCTGGCAGTCTAAAAATAGACTCCGCCCATATGTCTAAAAATAGAAGTCCATCTATTTTTACCAACATGACCAATCGTCCATAAACATCATCTTGCAACTCATAGATCATGATCCATATGTCTAAAAATAGACATAGTCTAAAAATAGACTTTGTGCCAAAAATAGCTTGCGGGCACACTTAGTGAAGGCAACTTCTTTTCACCAATCTCCATCATCTTGTTGCATTTTCAACAAACACTAGGTTTCCTCTTGCCTCACATGTTTTCTCATCTCAGAAGATATTATAAGAAGGTACCTGTTCTTTGGAGCATGAATCCTACTATGCTTAGGGTCAGACCACTAGCTGATACAACTTGAGATAGATCTTAAACTGGCTCCAATAAACTACCCTTTCCACTTCGAATCCTTTTGGCTTTAGGATCCATCCTTTCTTGGCAATATAGAGAGCTAGTGGAAATATTATGAGGTGCAAATATGGAATAAAATAAATACCTTCAAACTCTGGTTGAAATAACTCAAGAAACAGATAAAAAAGTGGAATAAAATGGAGTTTGGTCATATCATGAAACATCAACACCAATTCCAATGATGCATGCAAAATATGCAATAGTAGATGATTACCAAAGGACACTATGGAGTCCTAACAACAAAGGAAGGACAAAATTTGACTCAGTTAGAAGAGAGGAGAAAGAAAGAGGATATCCTCTAGAAACAAATATCCCTGATCCAGTGGCTCAGAGAAGGGGAAAGAAACAACCGTTTCTTCCACAAGGGCATGATCCAACACTGCCAGTACAATAGGAAATTTTCATTGAAAGACTCCAATGGAAATCATTTGGTTCACCATGATGAAATGGAAAATATTTTGGTAGATCACTTCCATGATATTCTCTTTGAACCATGTCAGGAGAAATCAGAATCTATTCAGAGAATCACTCAAAAGATCCTTCATCTGGTAAACAAATATTAAAATATTTCTTTAATACATTCTTTCACTCTAGAGGAAGTTGAAGAAGTAGTAAAACGGCTAGCTAGGAACAAATTTCCTGGGTCAGATGGCTTTACGACGAAGTTATTTCAGGAAACTTGTCCCTTTATGGGTCAAGATATCTTGGAAGGTGTGGAGGAATCCCGCAGATCCCAAAATGTACATCCAAATTTTAATCCTCTTTTATTTCTTTAATTTCCAAATCTTCTGAATTTGAGGAGCCTCAAGGTTTCCATTCAATTTCTCTTTGTAACGTGATTTACAAAATCATTTCCACTATTATGGTTAAGATACTTAAGCCCCTTTTTCCTTTCCTGATCTCTCCTGAAAAAACTAGTTTTGTCCAAGGTCACCAAATTCTCGATGGCATCGTTACCACCTAGCAAGATGTCCACTCCCTCAATAATCTCAAAGCCAAGGGTATGTTGATTAAGCTAAACCTTTCCAAAGCCTATGAACATCTCAATTGGCCCTTCTTACTGAACATTTTGAAGGGCTTCAATTTTGATTTTAGATGGATAGCTTAGGTTTATTCTATGATATCCTCCCCGGTGTTCTCGATTTTACTCAATGGATCTCTATCTCAAACTTTTAAACCCTAAAGAGGTCTTCGCTAAGGATATCCTCTCTCTCCCTTCATTTTTATTCTGGTAGCAGAAGGTCTGGTTCGATATATCAAATTGACTATTCACTCAGGTACTATCTGAGTAATTCATCTCTAGGGAAATGATATTCCTCTATCCTATCAACAATTTGTTGATGACATAATGCTATTTTTCCATGTTTCCCTCAGAGAAACTAGATCAATCAAATCCATTCTCCATGATTTTATGAAAGCATCAGGCACTGTGATCAATAATGACAAATCTAATATTTTATTTTTCAACACTCTGATCCCTAACCAATCTTTCCTAGCCCAAATTCTAGGGTTTAATATTGGATCCCTACCTTCCAAATATTTAGGTATCCCTCTAGTGGTTAATTCCCTCCAAATTTCCTAATGGAAAGATATTTTAGATCGTATTCAATCAAGGCTTCATCAATGGTTCTTTAAAGCTCTTAACCTAGCAGGTCAGGTGGTCCTATTAAAGGTGGTCGTTCAATCTATATCGATATATAAAATTTCAAGTGTAGTCGCTCCCAAAAACTACTATATTAGCATGGATGATATTTTAAGAATTTTCTATGGAGAGGAGCTCAAGAAGCTATGAAGTGGGTGGTTGTGTCTTGGAACACCATTACTAAACCTAAGGCAATGGGGGGTCTAGGGCCTTGAGATCCTTATAGCCTAAATCAAATTATGGGTGCAAAACTTTGGTGGAGATGGATTCAAGGTGGACGAGGTCTGTGGAAGAAAATATGGATGAGAAAATATCATATTCCTTCTTTAGCAAAATATATTTTAAGAATTCAGAATACTCTGATAGGATCCTCGATCTGGAATCTAACATCGGCTAACAAAGATCTTATACGATCCCACACTTTTTGGGAAATCCGAAATGGGAGAAAAGCACTATTTTCACAGCATTCATTGTAGTAGAGAGTGAAACTCTTCAATCAACAGGATATAACTAACATATTTCTTCTTACCAACAACCAAAACTGCATAATCATGGAACAAGTTTGGAAGCCCTCTTTTCATTGGGCTTGTAGGTAATGGAAATAAAAACAAGACTGACATAACCCTCCAAAATTGAGTCAATGGGATCTGCTGGAAAAAGAGCTTAAATATAGGAACTTGGCCACTCTAGAAGGACCGAATATTCTTTGATGGGGTTACACAACCATAGGGATGTTCACAATTAAGGAATTTTATAGATTAGCTATAGGCGAGCCCCTGGATCACATCAATCCTATATGGAGGAAAATATGGATAGGGAAATCCTGGTTGAAGGTAATGTATATTCTGTGGTTGGTATGCTAAAGAAGAATTCTCACTTGGGATCAACTCCAAGAATGAGGAATACAGGGACCTTCACTATGCAGCATGTGTGAAGCCAATATTGAGAATATGGAGCATCTTCTAAATCTGCGTCCATTCGCATACCAATTATCGAGAAACATTGGTCAACCTTTTGGGCATAATGATCAAGATTTTACCAACATCAACACATCGATAGAGATGTGGAGAAACGACATTTTCTCCAACCCATTTTTAAACAGGGCTTGGAGTATTTCCTTGGGATTTCTCCTCTAGGAGATATGGAAAGAAATAAATAGACAGGCGTTTAAGGATCAAATACTCTCCCACACAGATATCACGCAAGAGTCATCCAAAATATCAGGGAGACTATACTAGCAGAGAAATGGCACCCGATGATTGATAGGTAGCCCCTCATGAAGCTTGGATCTGATATACTTTGAATCTATCCTCGCAAATGCTTGCTTTGACATCTTGGAGACTTTTGGTTTCCCCCAAAGCCTCTCCTCCCCTTATTGGTTTTCTTATGCTGAATTTTGATGGGGCCTTTAAATGGAATGTGAGAGATGCTTCCTATGGTGGTCAATTCAGAGATTCTTAGAGTCGAGTTCTTCACTTTTATGTAGGTGATTATGGATTTTCCACTAATAATGAGGTTGAGTTCAATGTTGTAGAACATGTCCTTCTCATTGAATGAAGGGAAGGTGTTGGGTGTGTTGGGCTAATTTATTAACATAAATTAACACAAGTATTTAATTATCAATCCGGGTTTGTAAAACTTGGAGGAAAATCCACTGTATATGGACATCAAATATAATCAAGTTTAGAAGATAAAATTTGAAGAATTAAGGAAGTACATATTACAAATATAAACCTATTTTAACAATTTCTACTTCATTTATGTAATATATGAGGGAAGAGGCTCCTAACTTAGGAGAACCAGCGTTGTCCTTCCCTACAATACTACTTTCATGAAGATGAATCTAAGAGCACTAATTAACATTGGTTTTATTATGTGCAAAGATGTAAAAGAAGAGGCTTTCCTAACTAAGGAGGTCCAGATTGTCCTTCTTCACAATCCTTCTATATCAACAATCACCATTGCTTCAAACGAGAAATGCATGAAATAACTTCAAATAAGAAATGGAGAATGAAATTCAGTTTTAGTTCAAGATCAAATAGAAGGGGAATTTAACTTAAATTCCTTTGTATCCCTTCATATGTAGATTAGAATTAAACCAATATTCATTTAGCAATCATCACACATCTAAATACATTTGAAACAAAAACTAGTATATGAAAACTATGAAAATTGAACCAAGAAGTGCACTTAGCTTGGTGTGGGGGCCCTCCACCCTTGCCTTGCATACTTGAAGAAATCTCAGCTACAACAACTTCAGTAAATCAACCAAGCATGAACAACAAATTGAAATGAAACAGGTTCTTCAAATTAGCTTCAAACTCCAAAGTGTCTCAGCATAAAACTATAGAAAAGTTACATATAAATTACATTACATAAGCCATCAAAGTCTTGGCTTTAAATAGAGGTTTTGTGAAACAAACTGATCTATATTATCTCTAACACTCATATCTACTCATATCCACCTATATAAGTCGAACTCATCCAATTCATCCCAGGAAATATGGTCAATCCCATAAAATCTCAAAACTGTCCTATTTCCTAGGGATTTTCTGGTGACTAGTCATGTTTGAACAACCTTGACTGGGCTTAATAAAGCTTGTTCTAACCGAACCAAGTGGATTTATCTCAGTATTAGTTCCCAAGCTTTCCATTCATACATCCAAATCAAGCCCAAGTGTCCTGCAAATAGGTCATCCACATAGCTATAACGGGAATTTCTGATTCAATCCAAAATTGCACTTGAAACTCAATTTTCATAAAAACTTCTAGAAATTGAAAAATTAAAATTAAACACATGAATATGCATAAAATACATCAAAATGATATGGATGGGATGGAAAATATAGGGATTAAGTAAGTTTCTTAATAAAAAATAGATCAAAACTAAGGGCCAACATCTCCCCCTTGCTGATCTTCAAGCATGTCCTCATGCTTGCTTCTTCCTTTTGACCTTTTACTTCTATATGCTTGCTGATCTACTGATGTACCTATGGCTATGTCCATTGAAGATGAAGCTTTTTCTTGAGCTACTTGTAAAAGGATATCTATGCCTTCAACTTTTAAAACCAATTGAATTTTAACCCTCTCTGCTTTTAATTAACACCATACTTGCAAATCAAATCTTATTCTGCCTTTAGAGATCCTTAAATTCTGAAATAAACAATATTATCAAGTCAATATTCTTTAACTTTGAACTCTAACCCACTGAAACAATGAATCAAAGGACTTCTGAAAATCATGATGGTTCATCAAAGAGAGAAGTTGTTGCTTAATAACTAGAGTCCCTCCTTTTCACAGAATGTTGTATATTGATCTACATCCAACAATGATTCCATGTTTGCAGCATTATTCATGTTTTTTTTCCCTATCCTTCCACCATCATATGGTATTCCATTAACCAAACCAGGAGAGCCATTAAGCTGAGAGTTGACTTCAACAATTTTCCCATGCAATTTACAAAATATGGGTTGAAAGAACCATAAAAAACATCCCAAATAAAAATGAATTTGAGAAAACTGCTTCCTTAGAGCCTAATTAGGCTCATTTTGAAGAGAACCCATGTTTTTGTTTTTTCAAATTTCATTTTATTTTTCTCAGAAAAAGCAACGAAAAACATTGGCCTTTAAAAATTGAAATGCATTTCTGGGACTGAATAAAATTTCATGATCATCAAATTTGAAATCAATTTCTCTCTTCAAATGCTTCTTTAGTATCCTGCTTACCTCTTTCTGATGCTCTTTAAAAACAATTGAATTGCAAGCTTGTTTAATTTCTGTCTCACTGCAACAATAAGTCACTGCTTTTTTAAATCATTACCCTTTGTCGAAAAGAAACAAACATCTCTGTAAAAAAACTGAGCTCTGTTTGGAAATAGAAATATATGAAGAAAACAAAAATCATGTTACAATTTTTGTTTCTCTTAATGTAATCTCAGAATTTTGTTTTTTTACTAAGTTTAAATTGAAGCTCTCTGTATGTTCAATATGCAATACTTCTCTGCTCAGTAACCAATATATAATTCTTCTTAATAACCAATCTTCAGCATATCCAATCGACATATGACTCTTCATTGCTCCAATGAACAATATAAACCCTTGCGTTGTTTTATTTAATAAACATTTGACAATCAATGTAAATTTGGCTTTGCACTGGCAAATATAAATCCAAATCTTCAAACATGACCCAAACTCTGTTTTTATTAACCAATCCTTTCATGCAATCAAACTGAAACTCTTGTCACATTGTCTGACCATAAATAAAAATGAGCAAGTGTAGTTGTAAACTTGGCTGTATGTTTTACAAAGTCTACATATTTCAAAACTATACAAAATTCCTCATTTCATGCAATCAAAATTTATTAAGAGACTCTGTTTCAGAATATCATGGAAGATTTGTCTCTCTTGGCCGATTTTTGTTTCGTTTTCCTCCTTCCTATAGTTAACAAAACGTTCATAATATTGAAGCTATGTCATAGTCGCATTAAACTCATTGCTTGTGCATTAAAATTCACTTATAAACACTTCGTTTTAGCTACAACTTGGCGATTTTATGGAGTATACTTGACTACTATTGAAGTGTCGTAATCCCTTGATTCGTGTCCCAATTAACTTGCGTTTTCCATTGTTAAACTTCATTTAAACACCCTATGGCTTTACTAATGGAAGAGTCTCAATGAATGACGGTAGTGACACATCTTAGCGGTGGTAGAGGCACTATCTTATAACTGATATTTTCATTAAAAAAAATATCCCGAGATTTCCTCAAAAATATCTGTTGCATTAATGAAAACGAAATAAGCATGAGGAAATTGTGAGATCACCTGATATTTGATTAACAACAACAAAACTTGTAGAAATTTATGGGAAATGGATGTTTTCCCGTGTTAAACAATACAATTTCAATTAAAACACTTCTCTCAGTATTTCAAAATCTATAGGTGGCAGCATGTGGCAGCATGTATCTATTGTGATAAATCCTTAACTAAAGTGGCATTTTCCATAGTATGGCACCTCTTAAATAAAATATGGAGTTTAAATTTCCTTGTAATCCTCTAACTGTTGATAAATTGATGGGATTGACTCTTTCCTGCCACTTGTGAAACACTTGGAATTTTTCAAAGAGAGCGGTCAGCTTGGCGTAGAGAAAATATCGGTCTATAAATTCATCATTTAAATCAATTTATTTCCCTTTATTTCTTCACAAATTACTTTAACTTCTTCGCCCAATTCCACGTTATTTTCCATAGCACAATGATTCCTCCACACAGGGTTTCTTTCTGCGTTTGTTAGGTAGTCTTCTTCATTGTTATTTCCATTTTGGTCCTACGTAATTTTGTTCTTTCCATAGCTCAGAGTCTCACAATTTTTACTATGGATATCCTTCTACAGCCCAGAGTATCCTCTACGGCTAATCAACACTTCTCCACAACTCACATTGTTTCATAACTGCGTAATTTTTTAAGTTTCAGAAATGTAGACTTCTATTTGAAAATTTGACCGTTTTGATTTAACCCTCTGATGTCGATGTTGTTGTAATTTGAAAATTTGTTTCATAAGGCCTTAACTCATTCTTTTGTATGCCCATCATATGAGTATTATGATAACCTTTACATCCCAATAGTATTGCTCTTATGTGCTATTATAAGCTTGTCAAAATAAATCATTTCGATTTCATTTATTTTATTTCTCTTTATAATGCACATGTTCCAATATATATATATATATATATATATATAATATATATATATATATATTCTTAATTTTAAATTGACCAACTTAGGTAATGTTTAAAATTATCTCCATAGTACTAATGTTTTCTTTATTTGTGCAGATTCAACTTTTTGCATCCTTTTTAATCCCTTTTGCTTGGAGGAAAAATACTTAGGGTTATATACTTAGGGTTAGGGTTATGAAATGAATATGGAATGTAGAAAATAAATATAGGTAAATAGAGAATGATATTTAGGGTTATGAAATGTTAGGGTTATGGAATGAATATAAGATGTACATATGTACATTGGATTAGGTATAGGGTAAATGTAGAATGTAAATGTTGGATGGACATAGGCTAATGGGTATAGAATAATGGATATAGGATGAGGGTAATGTAATGAATATAAAATATGCATTCAGGTATTAATCTCAATTTTAACAAGTTTTATAAATTTCTACAAAAATTTGAATTTACAAGAGAAAAATTGTGCACTTACTATACTTGTACTTCCCTGATAGTATTGGATGAATGTTGTTGTTCTTTAACAATATTGGATGAAGCTGTCTTTTTTGAATATCGTAGATAGATAGAAACATGGAGCTTATTTATGCTTCATGTTCTACGTTCTTCATTGATTCTGGTCCATTGATTGTTGATGTCGTTCAGGTCCCTCTATAATTGATTCATAATAACTCAGGTCCCTTTTGTCATGTACATTTTTATGCAATATATACATGCTTTTGCTAACATTTCAGGTTCCTCTACAATTGATTTCAAAAATATTTCAGGTCCCAACTGCCAACAATACAAGTTCTGTCATCAATTCAGCTGCACAACTAAGTTTCTTTTGCGACCTTCCCCCTTGCTGATGGGAAGACTTGTACTCAAGTCTTGTTTATTTTGGAGGATGATTCCTGAAAATTCAAACTGAAGAAATGGTAAAACAAAATAGAGAATTCATAATGGCCAAACAAGTTGGTTTTCCGATATGAATTCAAGTTTTTATTATGCCACTTTCGTGGATTTTCACAACCAAGCTCCTTTATTATTTTTGATCTATTTTTTTTTTGTTTTCTAGATGAAGGTGGGGTGTAATGGAGTAGGGAAGTACGAAAAGCTTATGAAAATAGGTTATATTGAAGTCATGATTTAGTAGTAAATGGATAGATAATAAGTCTGGACTTCAACATGCATGGTCGTGGAGCTTAACATACAGTATGGATGATGGATGAAATCATGAACAATATGGCTTATGAAAGGCTTCTTTGGATATTGATGTGACTTGACATGGTACTAAACTTGACTACTTCTTTTGATGATTATCTTCATGTCCTTTTGCCTTGATCTCGATCATGTTGTAGGGTTTGTTGGTGTTGGTGGTCAACATCTAAGAGCAAGCTTCAAGAGTTTGAGTTTCATTGAATGAACTCAACAGTAGGTGAATTTTCACTTTGCTTTGACTTGAACATTTGTATTCATATTATAGAATATGAATTTGACTTTGAAAATTACTTCATCCATGGAGTTCACTCCTTCATTCTTCCTATGAACTGCAAAAATATAGCACTTTCCTGCAATACAATATTAGATGATGGAGGAAGAGAGGTGTACAGTCTCTCTTCTTCCATTAAACATGTAAAACATTACAAGCATTTATTAGAAAACAAGTCCAAAGATTGTATACAAACAAATTGCATTTATTGACCCCTTGGGGAATGGTGGCCATCCTAGACCTCCTAGCGGTATTTGGTTTACAAAATATTCATTTTATATCCAATTAGAGTGATTCCAAATCCAAGTTGAAGTGAATTCATATGGCTACCTCCAATATAAACAAGTTTTCAAAAGGGTTTAAAATGATATGGTAAAAATTATAAGGAGTGCCATGTTTGATAGAGCTGCTTGTTAATTTTAACTAGACCAACAGTCACTATTTGAAGTGAAACTTCTTCGATAAAGATCGGATCAATGTGATTCTACTTGCAGATTAAAGTCGATTCATTTTTGTATTTCTAGGTCTGTTCTGATCATAAATATTTGATGAGAAAGAACGTTGAAGAATGGAGTAGTGTTGTAGCCTATTCTTTAACATCCTTTTTAGATCTTGTCTTGCAAATGGATTTGGTAGTTATTTTTTTGATTTTATGTTTTTGTTGGGGGGTTTTGTTTTGGAAACCTAATTTTAGGATCTTTATTTCTAGGAATAAAGAAAAATAACTAAGAGAAATGTATACTAGCTAAATTTTTAGTGTTTTTGTTTATCTTCTATTTGACTATGCTGATAATTGCCTCCCCGACAACAACACAAAAATGTTGGGCTAATTTATTAACATAAATTAACACAAGTATTTAATTATCAATCTAAGTTTGTAAAACTTCGAAGCAAATCCACTGTATATGGACATCAAATATAATCAAGTTTAGAAGATAAAAATTTGAAGAATTAAGGAAGTACATATTACAAATATAAACCTATTTTAACAATTTTTAATTCATTTATGTAATATATGAGGGAAGAGGCTCCTAACTTAGGAGAAGCAGGTTGTCCTTCCCTACAATACTACTTTCATGAAGATGAATCTAAGAGCACTAATTAACAATGGTTTATGATGCAGAAGATGTAAAAGAAGAGGCTCCTAACTAAGGAGGTCTAGTTTGTCCTTCTTAACAATCCTACTATATCACAATCACCATTGCTTCAAACGAGAAATGCAGAAATAACTTCAAATAAGAAATGGAGAATGAAATTCAATTTTAGTTCAAGATCAAATAGAAGGGGAATTTAACTTAAATTCCTTTTTGTCCCTTCATATGTAGATTAGAATTAAACCAATATTCATTCAGCAATCATCACACATCTAAATACATTTGAAACAAAAACTAGTATATGAAAACTATGAAAATTGAACCAAGAAGTGCACTTAGCTTGGCGTGGGGGCCCTCTACCCTTTCCTTGCACACTTGAAGAAATCTCAGTTATAGCAACTTCAGTAAATCAAACCAGCATGAACAACAAATTGAAATGAAACAGATTCTTCAAATTAGCTTCAAATTCCAAAGTGTCTCAGCATAAAACTATACAAAAGTTACATTTAAATTACATTACATAAGCCATCAAAGTCTTGGCTTTAAATAGAGGTTTTGTGAAACAAACTGATCTATATTATCTCGAACACTCATATCTACTCATATCTACTCATATCCACCAATGTAAGTCAAACTCATCCAATTCATCCCAGGAAATATGGTCAATCCCATAAAATCTCAAAACTTCTCTATTTCCTAGGGATTTTCTGGTGACTAGTCATGTTTGACCAGCCTTGACTGGGCCTGAAAAAGCTTGTTCTGACCGAACCAAGTGGAGTTAGCTCAGTCCTAGTTCCCAAGCTTTCCATTCATGCATCCAGCTCGAGCCCAAGTCTCCTGCAAATAGGTCATCCACATAGCTATTACGGGAATTTCTAATTTAGTCCAAAATTGCACTTGAAACTCAATTTTCATAAAAACTTCTAGAAATTGAAAAATTAAAATTAAACACTTGAATATGCATAAAATACATCAAAGTGAGATGGATGTGATGGAAAATATAGGTATTAAGTAAGTTTCCTTAAGCAAAAATAGATCGAAACTGAGGGCCAACAGGGTGCGCGATCCCCCAAGGAAATTTTTGGGGCTGAAAGCCCATATTTTGGCTAAAAATTGTAAATCTGATGTAAAGATTCTGCATTTTGTGGGCAAGGAGTGTGAAGTTATAAATGAGTCACAGGGTTCTCTATCCTCAATTTTGTAATGTAATGTTGGCTTTAGATATCTACCCATGGTCCGCAGACCATGGGATTGTGTAAATAGAGCGAGGCTTTAAGTAGTTAGAAGAAACTAATTGAAGTAGTGATCATGGAATAGAAGCATAGCAGAAGATCTAAGTGTAAAGTCAAGTCTTTGGGTTGTAGGGTAGGAGAAGGCTCTACAGCCGAGTGCGCAGAGGCCTAGTAGTTTGCAGCTGAGTGCGCAGACCCATGCAGTTGAGTGTGCAAGGCGAGTCGAGTTTGTAATTGTTGAAGCATTAATAAAGAGAAGTTTTACATTAATTATGTGTATTTAATTCCTGTTTTCTATATCAAATATATTGGGTATAAATTGCAATTTTTGTTGTCTATATGGTGTGTGAACTTATCTGATTGTGTTGATTAAGTAAATGTGAGATAAGGTATCTATTTATGCGAAGTTAACTAACAATTGTAAGAAAATAAGTAAGATACGTGGTGTAAATTGGGGAAATAGCGCAGATCACTATCCTAGCAGCACAAAAGGATCATATCCCCTGGTTAGGGTTGCGCGAAAGGTGATCCTAATAGATCATGAAGGTCTCGCAGGTCAGGACAGTGTGCGAACCAACCTACGCAAAGGTAGGCATAGTTGGATTAAATCGACCCCTCAGACATCTCCAGGGTGCAGAAACTTGGTTCCAACATCCCCCCATACTACTTTGGGTGAGACTTCAGTCCGCGCTCCACGGGTTGATGCTAAAAGGGGCAATAGTGTAGGGATTTTTTTGGCTAATTAACTCCGAACCTAGGTCAAGCCCCCTTAAGCCAACAAATGGTTTCATTGTCGAGATAGGAATCTGCATAGAGATGTTTGATGTCGTACCATTGGAATCCAACTAAGAAGGAAATTGAAGGTTGGTTGGAAACAAGAATTCACGAGTTTGCAGCGCAGGAGAACAGGAACCTACGACTGACAAAAGAAGAGTCATTAGATTGCTACATGTGCACAGAGATCCACGAAATCTTCTTCACATCTTTTCCTACTGAGTTGTATGAGTGGATCGCAAAGATAGAAGATAGCCAAGGAAGGTGGAAACTGGACAATCCTATTATGTGGACCCCAGAGTTAGTGCGAAGGTTGGAAGCATCGGAGGATAAGATTGCACGCATCGTCGATCATTGGCTCGATTAGATTATAGGAGGATTCATTATTGATTTCACGGTTGACACCTTAGTTAGCTACAACAAGGTAGAGTGATGTTTTCTCAAGGGACCGCGAGGTAAGTCGTAAAGTCTCTGAATACTTGGATTAAAATGTTGTTGTGTGAAAATAGGGTTATGAAATTACCTTGATGTTCGGGGCTACACAGAGTGGAAAAACTTACAGGAATGAAGGAAATAACAGACCAGAAATTAGCCCCTTTATTTCACATCCGTGAGGGGATGAGGAAGAACTCACGAAGGTCTTGCCGCGAATTTTGATCCATCTGATAAGGCAAATAATTCCACGAATACCACCCCCACCCACACCTCCACCAGTTTCACCGCCTTCACCTCCATCTTCACCCATACCGCCTCCACCACCACTGCGAGTTAATATGGAAAACACGATAAAGTTGCATGTGTTTAAAGGATTGGGAAATGAGGATCCAGAGCAATTTTGGTTCATGGTAAGAGCCATATGGGAAGTGCGGGGAGTTACAAATGACAATATAAAGAAAGCGACATTAACTAGCACCCTACAGGACTACGTGTTGACCTGGTATATTAAGCACTCGAATGATAATCCAAATGCAAGAATTGCAGATATCCAAGGAATGCTAAATAGAGAATTTATCAGGCCAAAGTTTGAAGCACAGTCGATCATTGGATTCAAAGAAATCACGATGCTACTGGGCGAGACTCCTTGGGAGTTGGATCAGAGGTTTAAGTGTATGATTCGGGAAGCTAATATGAATATGATGGATGGAAAACATCGTGAATGGTTTGTAGCATCGCTAACACCACATTTAAGGAGTGCGCTATCGCAACATAAGTTAACGACTCAGGCAGAGGCCTTAGAGATTGTGATGAGGCTTCATGAGACCCCAATGTAGGATCCTAACTTGGGATTTTAGCAGATCCACGTGCAACTGAATAATTTATGCCTGGAGATGGAGAGTTTGAAATAGGACAGAATAGCTCGACTAGAAGTGCGATAAGAGGTGTAGTGCATAAAATGCAAGGGTGCAGGTCATGATAAGGACCATTTCCCGGTGTTCTCAAATTACCTCGCGGGAGGAGGACTGACACCGTTAAGGCTGGATGCACAAGTAGGACCTAGTGTGACACCTACTTTGTGGTGCGTGATTTTTCAAATAGGTGGAAAGCATGCTACAGACAATTGTCATTTGATACAAAAATATACACAAAATTTGCAACAATTGTTTTGCAACTTTTGTAGGTCAGTGGGACACGATGAGCACACTTGTAGAAGCTATGAGCTAATGATGGATAGAACTACCACCTACAGAGTTCAGGCTGAAACGCGACCCCTAGACCAAAATTCAGGAGTGGCACGAACCAGATTTTAGGGGTGTGGATGAGGCTGAGGCGGAGGAGGACCTGGAAGAGGTTGCGGTCAGTTGATCTGCTACAATTGTGAAGGGCCAGGACATTATGTTCGCGATTGTACAAATCCAATGCGACTGTGCTGTTTATATTGCACCTTGTTTGATCATGAGATGGAACATTGTCCTACGCTGATAGCTAGGATACGTGACAAAGGAGCACTACTACCTCCCCCAACTCAGAACTTGTAGATGATGAGGTTTGAGCTGCACGAGGAAGATCCAAATGTGAAAATTATGCTTTGAAGTGGAACAATGGGAGATGACAAAGGAAAACAACCTGAAGATAGTACTTGGGTTCTCAAATATCTGGTGAAAGAAGTAGAGTTTGATTTGGAGCGCACTTGGGAAACCTTCATGGAAGCTAAGAAGAGCTTTGCTGATGCCTCCACTTCAGGAAGCAAAGATAGACCGGAGCCAGAGATGGATCCATCCATGCTCACAACATTCTTGGAAACATGTATGAAGTTATTGCGTGACAGTAAAGTTGTAAAAAGGATTATAGGAACTCATTAATAGATGCACTGGGACCACACCAAGAGAACCTCACGTAGTCCAGAAGATTGGAAAGCATAAAACAAGGATGGGAAGAGAGGCTAACTACGCAGATTGGAGTATATGAGATGGACCAAGTAATTCTAGATCTAGGGTCGGATGAAAATGTTTTGCCAAAGTAGACATGGGAGCAAATGGGGAGAACTATGCTACAATTGTCTCCTATTCAGCTGCGAATGGCGAACTAGTAGAAGATAATACCCATGGGGTGATTGCAGGGACTCACTGTGGATATTGAGGGAGTAAGCACACTGGCAGACTTTGAAGTGATAGAGATTGTTGATGATAGAAATCCCTACCCCATGCTCTTAGGCATTGATTGGGCCACTGACATGAATGGGGTGATTAATCTGAAGAAGCGCAAAATGATTTTTTAGAAGAAGTCTCTACATGTAGTTATACCCCTAGACCTTGCTGAAGGATCACGCTATACAGAGCCAGTTCGTGACTATGAAAGTGATGATGAATTGGACTGCATGTATAAGATAACAACATGAAACCAGGACTGGGTGAATCCCACTATGGATGGATAGCTTGCTTGGGAGCACAAGAGCTCCTTTACTTTAGATTCAGATGAGGAAATGGAGCGATGGCAGAATCGGTTACATGAGGTGACTACACTGAATTGTAATATGATGACAAGGTCACTATGTTGTGTATCGACAAAAGTAAGGGACCTGCCTACTTATGATGGCCTAAGTGAGGTAGATACCTTCTTGAATAAATTTGAAAGGGAGGTGTCAGAAAAGAAACACTTCCAGGCTTTGAATTGGGTACTGCGTGCTACGCCCGCGAGGTGGTGGGGTACGCACAAAGGGAGCTTTGATGACTGGCAAGAAGGTAGAAGGATGATGTGCACACGATTTGGGAAGCCTAGAGTGTGATTGACAGAGAAATACAACGAGCAGGATAATCCATGCACACAACTAACTAGGTGGATGCCGACATATGGAAAACAACCTATGCGGATGCGCATGAACTCCGCGCTGAGAGGTATGGTCAATAAGCGTGTATTGGGGGGCTAGATGTGCAGCTGGCTCTTAAGGTTGGACAAACAATATGTGAAAATAACAATCGCGTAGAAGGTTATCCCTGCAGAAGCATTTGAAAAGGTGTGCAACGCGCTGAACAAGGTATGCAACGCGCAATGAAGTGGTTGGGACCTGCACGTACTTAGGTAGACGCCTTTTTGGTTGGTCGATGGAGTAGAGGCCATAATGCCTATGGACTCTATTATGTCTAGTCCACGCATAGTGGCGCTCACAGGGGTAATGAACAACGGAGACCTGGAAGAAAGGCTCGCACCGTTGGAAGAGCTCGAAGATGAACGGTTGGAACTTGATGAAGAGATCTAGCAGGGTGAACTTAGGCTCCAAGAACTCATGAATGAAAGATTTTGGTTGAGGGACAAAAGCATCGTGGCAGAAGCGAAAGTCAAGAAGCTTGTTGAAGGAATAAAGAAGGACTTTCTTGATAGAAAGACCATAGTAATAGAGCAGGATGAGCTTGATTAAATTGACAGACTTGGGGACCACTGCCGGAAGTTTCTTAGTTTGCTACATGGGATGGGACGATATGTTGTTAAGGAAATCATGATGGTGGCGCACATAGTTGGTGAAATTAAGTGGTGAACTCTTCCCAGGAAACGTAAACGGTAGTTAGATGAAATTGTATACAGGTGGCCTGGCCATCTGACTAGCCACAAGAAGCACAATCTTAGCACTCCAGACAGTTGAAAGGAGGCATGGGACTATAAACTACTCTCCCTAAGAGCTGTGTGATGTTAGGACTATGGGCAGTAGCGAGGTGTCACAGGGTCCATGACAGTGCAAGGGTAGCTACGCTACCACATGGGTTGGCTGGAAAGTGACCGTTATAGTCACTATTCACGATGTGATGGTTGGTTTGAGACCAAATGGAGTAGGCGACATGCATTTAAGGTGAACTTTATGGGCTAGATTTGGGAAAATCTGCTGCCAAGAGAGAATTAATGGACTAGATTTGGGGGAAACGGTTGAATTTGAATTCAAAAGGCGCTATAAATTGCAAAGGGATACCCAGCAAACAACACCTAGAAATTTGAGAATTGAGCTATTGCGTTCCCAGAGATTCATGAACCTCGATTTGTTCGATCTTTTGAAGTCGAAGGCATTGTTTGAGCACTTATCTGAGTCATTGAGTGATTTGTGGTACGACAATGTGGCAGCATTTGAAGAAGCCATGGATATCGGAGAGATGACCACTGAAGAGGCCATGTAGGCCATGATGATAGGAGATTCCCCAGAAACCATCGTGATAGTTGCAGAAATCCCTAAATTTCCACACACACCGAGACCCAATAAGGATAAGCAGCCTATGGTATCGGTGCATGTGTCCCCTAGAAACCCGTTGAGCACTAAACTTATCATGGAAGAAAAGGGGAAGGTGATCAATTTGGAAGCCGATGAGGAGGAGGAAGACCTTGAGGAAATCTTGGTGGAAGAGGAGGAGGACGAAGAAATGGAGGAAGAAACCCAAGGTTTAGACCCTCTGACCAGGTTGCCCGTGTATGTTCCTCTGCGGAAGGGGAAAGCAAGGGTGCCTAAGGACCTATATGAGAGAAACGGCTCTTTACAGACTCCGTTGCTACCCAATGATATCATTTTTGATGGAGCGCACTTGGGACAGGTGTTGGTTCTAAAATTTGAAGACTGTGATCTCACAGACCATGAGAAATTCCCACATTTGGCAACCACGCAGCTAATGTGGTCAAAGGAAAATAGAGCGGTGGGAGTCATAGAGTTGGAGACGCATAAGTGGTTGCAAGGAGTAGAGAAATCGGGGTTGTTAAACCTGCTCTGGGTGCCACATTACCATCGCATCCCAACGAATTTTCATCATTAGGCAGCTACTCTACCTAGTGCATGATGGGTGTTTGTGGCTGGAGGAGCCCATCCTCATCATGAATCATCTAATTCATAGAATTACTTGGCTCCCTTGCAAAGGGGAGGATCCAGTGAACATATCCGAGGGTAAAAGTGATGATTTGGCCATCGCGGAGGCCATGAAGAAAAAGTTCAAGTTGGAGAAGAAAAAGAGAGGGTACGCGATATCTAGTATCAATAATGTTGTGGTAAAAGTCGCGACGCATATATGAGCAGGGAAAGCTATGCGAAAGTGCCGCACGGATGAGGTACCCATGCCAGTGATTGCACTTGCCACACAGTGTGCAGAGGGGGTCTAGTTTAACTGGGTGGATTACTTGTGTAGGGAGTTCCTAGAAAACTACCACGAGCCACAGGTATAGGGGAAGACTTTCCACTATGCATGGCTTCTGTTATCCATAGTGCTGGTGGCTTAGGAATTACTTAAGGACAACCAGTTCCCTACAATTGCGCAGGATCTTTCGGAGGTAGTGAAGTACGCTTCACTGTGGGCAACTTAATATGCGTAGAGGATCAGAGACAACAGGATATTCTGGGTGTTCATGGAGATGAACATTAGAATGGGGATTAACCGCAAGCCTCGATTATTTCCCACTGTCTATAATAGTCTACAGAGCTTTGCGCAGTTCAAGGTGGACTTCCATCGCGTGTACATCAGAGCAAGGAAGGACCCACAAAGGCATGGAAGGAGCTACCTTATCTGGCCACGGATGATGTCATATTCGTTGTGCTTGAATCGTGTCCAACGGAGTGGTGCGCTTCGGCCAGCTCCATGGTGGAATCAAAAAAGTCTGTTGCACAGAGGAAGAAGGAGGATGCAGAAATGTAGATGGTGCAGTTGGCAAAGAAGAGAAGGAATGAAGCAGCAACAACAAACGCACAGGAGGCTAGAAAGGCAGTAGAAGAACAACAAAATGGAGCAGAGAAGGAACGTGAGGCCTAGAAGTTGCCTTCGCCTGAAAAAGAGACAGAAATAGAGGAAGGAGGCGCAGACCCATAGACAACGTCCACACAACTAAAGTGATAGTGCCTAAGAGAGCAGGTGGGGCTGCGGAAGAAGTCAAAAGCATCCAAGACTTCTTTCGACCCGATCACCCTCACTGAGAGGGATCTCCATGACATAAGGGAGATGGTGCAGGACGCTATCATGGAGGCCCTCCAACAGTTCATAGGGGAAAACCAGATAGTGTTGGGGTCCCTTCAGACATAGATACAGGAGTTGCAGATGCACACTCCTCAGGCTAGTACTCTATCGACCAACCTCGTAATAGGCATGACCGCGGTTAAGGAAATATTGTGCGCCCGCATGACCAACACCATAGTGCTGTTAGTGGGTGCATTAGTTACAGAAAATGAGGTGGACATGCCTATGGTTAGTGCGCTGAAGGGAGTTGGGATAAACATGGTTGCACTCCCATGGGAGACGCTCTATGTTCTACAGGATGGAGTGACTGCAGAACTATGGGCCAGGGAGGGTCACACGCTCCAGGTGATGAATGAGCAATGGATTAATATTGAAAAATTGAGCATGCAGCACGATGAGGTTGTGACACAGAACAAACATCTAGTGTAGGTGGTTGAGGAAGCCTGCTAAATGGTCCTTGAGTTGGCCATCCCAGCAGAGAAACCAACGGAGGTGCACATCCGGAGACTAGTAGCAGCGGTGCACAAGGCGAAATGGCTAAGGTCCAGCTAGAATTGAACCTTCAGATAGCAGAGCTGCAATTGAAGGTACAGCCTTCAACTGTGCTTGAGGTGAAGGAATATCTCACCAGTGCCATTATAGCAGGAATAACAGAGATCAACAGTGTAGTGAAGGACTACACCAAACTGTTTGAAGAGTTCTTCAAGGTCCTCACCACTCTGCAGGAGGACCCGAACATACAGTGCTTAGAAACAAATGTACGCGAGCTGCAACAATAGTATGATGAAATAAAAACGACTGTGCAGACAATGGCCCTTACACGCAGGCTCGCGCGGATGCAGTAGGCAAAAGTGCTCAAGGAGTAGGTAGATGCTGCGCAACATAAGGAAGTTGTCTTGAAGGCATGGGTACAACCATGGATCGATGAGGCGTTCATCATTATAGCCTCGATTGAAGCCAAGCTTATGCAGATGTAGGGAATGCAGGAACAAGTACAGGGTAGCAGTTCAGTTACAACAGTCTCTGAACAGCGCGTCCAGGAAGTGCAGCAAGTAGCTACTTAGTGTGATGTCAATCTTGCAACAGTCCAGGCAGAGTTGGGAGGTCTCCTCACAAAGATCTCTACACCGATAGAGTGACTCGAGGGTGAGTCATGATGTTTGTGTTGGGGGCATATTGGGCGCGGGATCCCCCAAGGAAAGTTTTGGGGCTTAAAGCCCATATTTTGGGTAAAAAGTGTAAATCCGATGTAAAGACTCCGAATTTTGTGGGCACGGAGCACGAAGTTGTAAATGAGTCATAGGATTGTCCGCCCTCAATTTTGTAATGTAATTTTAGATTTAGAGATCTACCAATGGTCCGCGCACCACGGGATTATATAAATAGAGCGAGGCCCTAAGTAGTTAGAAGAAAAATCTAATTGAAGTAGTGATCATGGAATAGAAGCATAGCAGAAGATCTAAGTGTAATGTTGAGTCTTTGGGTCACAGGGTAGGCGAAGGCTTTGCAGCTGAGTGAACAGAGGCCTAGTAGGCCGCAACTGAGTGCGCAGGCCCCTGCAACTGAGCGCGTAGGGAGAGTTGAGTCTATAATTGTTGAAGCATTAATAAAGATAAGTTTTACATCAATTTTTTGTATTTATTTCCTGTTTTATGTATTGAATATATTGGGTATAAATTTCATTTCTGTTATCTATATGGTATGCGAACATATCTAATTGTGTTGATTAAGTAAATGAAGATAAGGTATCTGTTTACACGAAGTTAACTAACAATTGTAAGAAAATAAGTAAGATACGTGCTGTAACTTGGGGAAATAGTGTAGATCACTACCCTAGCAGCATGAAAGCATCTCAGCCCCTAGTTAGGGCTGAACGAAAGGAAATCATAATAGATTCCAAAGGTCTTGCAGGTTAGGACAGTGTGCGAAGTGACCTGCGCAAAGGTAGGTACAGTTGGATTAAATCGACACCTCAGACATCTCCAGGGTGCGGAAACTTGGTTCCAACATCCCCCCATACTGCTTCGGGTGAGACTTCAGTCTGTGCTCTGCAGGCTAATGCTGAAAGGGCCGGTAGTGTAGGGATTTGTTTGGCTAATTAACTCCGAACTTGGGTCAGGCCCCATCAAGCCAACATAAGGGTTCCAAAATTTGGTGGCTGAAGGAGAATATAGCTTAGTGATAGAAGTTATAAATAAATTCATTCATGAAACAAAATGGGAGAAGCTCAATCAAAGTTGACAGATGACATGCTTGATCCAGGAGATTAGAAAAATCATCCCCTACTTTGACTACATTATCCCATCGAATGTTCTAAGAATTGGTAACAAAGTTTCCGATTTTTTGGCCATCTAGGGATATCTGCACATGGGTTTGGACCTCGATTACAAATTGATGAAAAATCAATATGGAGAGGAGATGGATCCCCTTCTTCAAATCTTGGCTTAGGATTTCCCCCAAAACTGAGATTTGGAGGTGGATGGCCATCAAGGTCCCTGATTGGGGTGCGATATAATGCAAAATCCTTCTTGAGAATTGATAAATTATTGATATGATCCTTGGCAAGGTCCAAGGGTGACCAACTCCTAGGTGTCATGTGTGTGAAAAAGATAGTGGGATGACAAACAATGGTGGAACGTTAAATGTTGAAACGACGAGCTACAAAGCTCATAAATTACAATTGGAACATGAAGCTGTCCTCACGCCCGCATTTGTCTTTTCTTGGTGTTGGGTTCTAAGGAAACGTGGTAGACGTTCGAATTTCTCATTCATGCTAGTTTGACCCGGTTGGCATAGTTACATTCAGCCTAGGTCCAAGCCCTCTTGGTTGTTGGTATTCACAGTCGGGTATGTTTTTTTCCCTTTTCCCTTTCCTCTGGGACTATGGCATGTTTTAAATACTCTCCACTACAATGAAAATGATAAGCTCTATAATTATAATGTTGGAGGTAATGGAAATGGGTGTCTGGAAAGATGGAAAAATTTTGTAGTGTTATTCTCTGTTGTGTGCGAGGTTTCTATGACGGTTTCAATTTTCTTTGGTATTTTATTTTCTAGAATGGGAATGTATTTTCCATTATGGGTTTATTATTACATAGTAAAGGACTATATAGATGATAGTAAAGGATATTCCCATGTTTTGTTCATCCTGAGAATAGCAATGAAAGTACACATTATGTATTTGATTTACTATGTATATGAGGTGGCCCATAAAGGTTTTTGGCTTGGGGAGTCAGTCTATGATATCTACTATCGGAATTGTTAACAATTGTTTATATATCTTTGTATTTCAATTATTTAGCACAGGGTGAAGAACAGTTGTATAGAATGGTGGTGGAGGCCACCCTGGTCGATTTTCCTCCTTTCTGTCAAGCTCTTTCCTAACTCAATTCATTTCTTGCTCCTCTTTAATGTTTCTACATCAATTCCTTATAAAATGTGTTTACATTGTGGGTGCATGTTCAAAGATTGGTATTGGTTCTCGGCCTACCCTATATGTTTCTATGTCTATAGTCTATGTAATTTGAAGGTAAACAAAATGGCTCGCCCTTCCCCTAGTACTAACTCGACTGGTAATGGCAGATGGGGCAGAGGCCAGAAGGCTGATAATTGTGCTAAAAGGGTTCCTCCATCAGTTTCGCCACCAAAGTGAAGTGGGTGCAGGTCGGATGCTTAAATTATACAGGAAGAGGTTCAGGCTTATAATATTGGAACTCCAACTCAGGAAAAACAATTGACATTGTCATGGGAAGCTGATCCTAATCAATGAGCAGAAGTTGAAGTGCAGGTGGAGGATTGGCGAGTTCTTTCTCTAGATCTTGGCCATGCTCATGGGTGCACCACATAGTATAAACAAATAGTGCACCTATATTGGCTTATGAAGAGTCTCGAGGTTAAATTCATCATGTCATCGTTGGTTGACTTTGGCAAAACTGACTCAGGCCTTAAGGAAATCCAGAAGGAATTGCAGCTTATTCAATTCCAAATCTAGCATAAGAATGTTTGGCTTGGTTGTATCGAAAAGCACATTCCATGCCTCTCCCAGTAAGAATGACCAGGATCTAGTGCTAAGGACCTTGCCCCTATGGAGTCCTTTGATGATGATTAGTTTTTAGTTCTGTTATGGCTATTTTTTGTTGAAAGTTTTGATGTATATGTGAGATAGTGTCATATATTACAGTTATGTAGATGAACACTTGTTTTTAGACATTCAGGATTATATGGAGTCCTTTGATGATGATTAGTTTTTAGTTCTGTTATGGCTATTTTTTGTTGAACGTTTTGATGTATATGTGAGATAGTGTCATATATTACAGTTATGTAGATGAACACTTGTTTTTAGACATTTAGGATTATAAGGCCTTGTTTTTCTAACTAAAGTTATTGAGATTTTGGATGCCTTATAATGAGTTTCGGTGACCAATAGACTGGTTCCTAGTGGGAAAGTTGAGGCCACTGAACGTCTTTCATGGATTTAACATTCTTTTCAAAATGAGTGAATGAAGAGGGCATAGCAAGCTTACAAAACAAAATTATAATAGTACTAAGATAAATAATTAAATAATAGGAAATGAAATATTATCTTGTTGGCTTTACCATAGCCCGAATCCCTTATTATATTTATAATTTCACTTTTAAAGGGTCTTTTCTTGGCCAGAGAAGTAAAATATGGCAAGAGAATTGAGAACTACATTATAACAAGGGTAATAGCTGAAATGTAGCATACTCCATGTTGATTTTTTCATGGCACTCATGAATTTGAGTTTGGTCTTATAATCATTGACACAGACACACCCAAATGCCACAATAATCCTACTTTGCACAACAAAATAAACATACATCAATGAATCAACTAGTGTACATGACAATTTGTAAATTTTTCAACCCATCTTTGTTATATTACAAACTATAATATAATAGTCTAGGGATCCTGTACCATGGATCATGGCCCTTTACAATTGAATTGATATAAGGAATACAACTAGGGCTTGGTGTCAGTCCTTTGACAACCCATCTACTCTAAATAAGACAAAACTTGTCCTACTTATTGATGGCAAGCACACGTAGCCCTTTCAGTCCATGTGACCAACATGCATTTGGTGGGTCCTCTTGCCTCCTAACCTACAACATCTCAATCTGCCTCTACCAATAAAATTTTCTCCTTCAAGTCACTGGATGCAGTGCCACTCTACCCTCTAGTAGTTCATTGGTCCACCAATTTGTCAACACATAGGATCTTCATGTAATGCTCACTCGCTACTCCTTTTTCCTTCAAGAACAAAACACTTTAGGACTTCTTCCCATGATTTCCTTCATGTGCTTCTCTAATGAATACAAACTTAGGGCATGGATGTTTCCCTCTATCACTTTCAAAAATCCTTCTCGAATATCCAATTTAGGGCTAGTCAAACTACTCTCTTGGCCACCCTTTTGTCCCTTGAAAAAATAATCCTTATGCTTCATCAAGTCCAACCTTCCTACAAATATCAAGGTCGTTATTAATAAGCTAATATATGGATAATTTGACACCTACTATTTTCCTCCCTTTATATTCAATATGCCAAATAAATTCTATCCAAACTAGGACAACCATCCAATAGCAACATTATTAACTTTAGAGAATACATACCTCTAAATTTAAGGACTCTTTCTTCACCCTCCAATATCATCCTTGTGCAGCTATAGACCTAAATTTTTCAGCTTGGTTAGGGTCCAAGGCCTCAAAATACCTCAAAAAACTTTGTTCCTCCTTCTATAAGACTTGTCCCACTTGCGATGTCACTCTAGGTTCATTTGGCTACCCTTCTAGTTATTCTAAGCCACAGTTCAAAACCCAAATAGGGCTCAAACCTACCTATAAAAATAGTAGATATTTTCGGCCTTTTTTCTTGATAAGATCAACCTCCATGTATACATAAAATTACCCTCAAACAACTCAGAAACCTCCTACTCCTACTCTACCCTTCAACATATCGTAACAACGAACAATCAATCCCCTTTCTCAACTTCAATTAGGTCCCCTTGGATGCAACTGCCTCAGACTTTATATGTATCAACAATGATTCGTTGCACTTAGGATGTGTGAAATGAGGATGATCCTCTATCCTTTTTGATATTTTTCCAAGGGTGTGCAACATTTAGCCCTTAAAGGAACCTTCTGAGTCTAGGATGACTTGAATCTTTTGTTACAGACCCACACAAACATATAAAAATTCATTTCTCTCAATCTGCAAGGCCTTTGTTCATTTACTAAGAAATCCCTTTCTCCTTTAAGGTTTCTCTATGACTCCAAGTGCTCATTCATCGAAAACATGCTTGGTTTCACACCCACAACCTTGATTTTATTAGGATCCACTTTTACTCATTTCTAGGATATTATGTGTCTAAGATATTCTACTTCTTCCTTCCCAAATGTGCATTTTGAATTCTTGGCATAAAACTGATGCTCTTATGATAGCGTAATAAATTTTTCCAAATGTTGTAGGTTCTCCTTTCAATTTTTACTAAAAATTAAAATGTCATCAAAGAACACTAACACAAAATTTCTTATATATGGATGGAATAACTCGTTCATAGTGGTTCGGAATGTTGTCGGTGCATTCATTAACCCAAAAGGAATTAGTTTAAATTCATAGTGACATTCATGTGTTCGGAACAAAGTTTTTGGTATATATTCCAACCTTATTCTGATTTGGTAATACCTTGACCTTAAGTCCAATTTTGATAAGTATTTAGCACCATGTAGTTCATCCAGCATTTCATTGATGAAGGGAATTGGGAACTTGTTTTTAATTGTTATTTTGTTTAGTCCCCAATAATGGATGCATAACCTAAACAATCCATTTTTCTTCTGCACCAATACAACTAGAGAAACATAAAGACTTTTAATTTTTGTGATGATGCTACACTTTGAAAAATCTTGGATTAATCTCTCAATTTCAGTTTTTTGATGATATGGATATCGATATGGTTTGATGTTGACGTGGTTTGACCCTGCTTTGACTTCTATTGTATGCTTAATTTCTCTTTTAGTAGGAATTTTCATGGGAAGGTCTTGGAATAGTTTTTTCTGCTTCTGATGTAGTTGTTGTACTTATGGTGCTTCTTCGCTAATCAATTTTGAGGTTAACATTTCTACTTGATGACATTGTGCTACATAAGTTGGTGATCCTTTTCAAATCATTTTCATCATTTGGGATGATCATACGATTTGATTCTTAGGTGCTTGAAATCCATATAACTTGCATCTCTTCCCTTTCCATTTAAAGCTTAGAAATTTCTTCTGATCGTTGACAGAGTAGGTGCCTAGGGTTTATAGCCATTAGATACCTAAGACCATGTCTACTCCTTCTAATGGTACAATGAAGAACGTAGATTCTAAATTAAAGTCTTGAATATATAGTTTGACTTTATGGTATTTCCCTACCTTTTCAATTTTCATATCGTCAACTACCATCACCTTCATGTTGGGCATGGGGAATGAGAAAATGTTGAGTCTTTTTTCTATAGTTGAATACAAAATTTTGTGAGTGCTACTAGTATCAATTAAAACCATCACATTCTTCTTCTTGATATTCCCTTTTAATTTTAATGTCTGAGGTTGTGATATACCTATCATGGCTGATAATGACACTCATGGAATACTCTCATCATCTAGTTCTGGAGTGAATTGTGGTGAGCCTTCAATTTCTTCTACGTTATATTCTTCATTGTTAGAATCATTAGTTGCTTCACATGTTTATAGGTTATTGGTTTCTTTCGCTTTAGCACATGTGTGTCTCGGGTCCCATTTTTTGCCACAACGCCTGCATTTATGTTCTTTCATTCTCTGCATTTCTGATTAGTTTTGTCTCCTTCACGAAGATGTGGTGGAACATATCTTGTATTGTCTATGTTTGTAGCCTAGGAAAGTCTTAGTCTTGAATATACTCTTTCAAATTTTGCATTCTTCATCTTTTCAAATATCTTTTTAATGGTTTTCACTTTTTGTCTTGTGTCTTCTATCGTATTAATGTCATGAATCTCAATTTCTACCTGTGGATGGGGTTTTAGTCCTATGATGTCTGATTGAATGACATGAGATTCAGATATCTAGGTATTCGTGTAGCCAAGGTTTCCCATTCTCGATTTTATTCATCCACATCTTCTTTTTGTCGCAATCTGGTAAGTGTTGAGAAGAACTCTTGTTCCTTGACACCTTGAAACCTTCTAAAGAACACATCCTTAAATTTCTTCCAGCTGATAGAAAGTGTCGTCTTTTTCCACTACATATACCAATTATATGCTTCGCCTTCCATTTTCATGGAAGCATGCTTGATATTTTCATCATCATTGTTGTTAGTGTCAGTCTTTGCGGCCTTCTTCTAGTAATCAAACATGCTCTTACACAAGTGATTTTAAGGTGTCAAGGTCAAATTTTATCATTTCAGTGAGTCTTCAAGTAAAATTTGGTCACCAGGCATTATGGTCTGGGGTTTGATTTTACCCTTGTTAAAGTTGTCCAAATGATGTTCCATGTCACCATTCAGCTAATTCTACCATCATTCAGAGGGTTTTCATCATCATGTCAAGTTCCATTGGGTCATTTCAAACCTTGTTCATGTTTCAGTTGCACGTATGGCAAGGTTCATTCCCCTCTCCTAGGGTTTTGAAGCTAATTTCTCTTGGATGGTCAAATCATCAGAAAAATTGTATACTAATGTTCATACACCTTCCCCTATCCATAATATACCTTATCAAACACTTCCCATCACTTAGACCCCCCAAATTCTTCATTTTCACATAAACCCTAGTTTCTTGCTACAACCTAACAATTTTCTATGGCTGGGCCTGTGTTTTGCCTTTTTGGACCCCTTCCCCTCACTCAATTTCTGATATTCAACTTTCCCCTACTTCCTAACATCCCTCCATACTTCTCAAAATTTCCTCAAGAATTTAGAAGCTCCCTATCCCCTTCATTTCGCTTCATTTCGGAAAATCCCTTGTCCCACACATCGGGATGTGTTTCACTCAGATGATGTTTTTGAGCAATGGAAGATGAATTTGGAAAAACGGAGAGAGGTTTTTGTCTAAAACAGACCAAAAAATAAAAACCTCCACTTTTTACACAAGTGTCATGGTTTTGAAGAAATGTCAAAAATACAATTGTCTCGGGAGAATTGATGCACCTCTGGAGCGACCTCGGGAAAATCAAGTTTTCTGCTAGATGGGTTCGCCAAATGACTTTCATGATGATCCAAACGATAACTAGACACAAATATATTTCCAATGAGCTATCATTAGCTCAATTTTGAGTTAAGGAAGGCATTCAAAAGTTGACTGTAACAGAACTCTACCTTTAGGCAGCCTCATTTGGCACAGTTCGACCAGTCTTGGGAGATTTGTTTTTTGACAGAGAAAATGAACTCCAAATCGAAGCATTCCAGTTGTATTGGAAATTATACACAAATATATTTCCAATGAGCTATCCTGGGCTCAATTTGGGGTTGATAAAGACATTCAAAAGTTGCCTACAATAGCACTCTGCCTTGAGGCAGCCTTATCTGGTACAGTTTGATGAGTCTTGGGAGATTTGATTTTTGATAGGGCAAATGAACTCCAAATAAAAACATTCTGGTGGGGTTGGAAATTATATAGGACAAGCTTTCCAACAAGCTATCCTGAGCTCAATTTGGACATCGGGAAGGCCTCCAAAAGTCACCTGGAAAATAGCGCGATGCACAGGAGGAGGAGTGCGACGGTTTTATAAATATCTTCACTCCATATGGTCAGTTATACAAGGGTTACCCAAGCCATTTCTCATGTTTGTGGTGCTATACCTATAGCTGATGGGTGGCTCTCCACCTTCATTTGGTGACCGTTGGTCGTTCTATCTCTTCATAGCACATTCTATATATTGTATGCAAACCATTTGCAAAGCAAGTGGGTTGGTTGGCTTGTAACTTCTGGGAGACTGTGGGAAAGAAACTTTGTTTCTGCACTGTATATTTTTACAGAGAATTAATGAAAGGCAGCGGCTCTGTTTCATGAGATTCATGTGGTTGTGAGTATAGCAAATGTGTCTTCTTATGTTTCATATGTATCCTGTTATGTTTCATAGTTCCTTTCATATTCATTTCTGGTGAAATTTTTCAAATGAGATTAGGTAGAATTCAATTTTATTGCTCTACCTGTGGGAAAATTTCATGTTAGTGTTCATTCTTTTGTTGAAAAGGATTCATGTGGTCCATGCCCTTTTCACCCTCTTAATCAAATCTCTCCATTCTGCCATATCTTAAACTAAATTGCTATGCTTTCCGCCTACCTTGCCTCACGAAATAATATGTTCCTTTATGTTAAGTTCTCTGTTCATTGAGGTCCAGTGGTCCCATAACATCCCAGAAACACAGTCATTCATAAAAATCACTTCTTGTTTCCATATTCACTTACTAGCCTAAGATAAATAGTTCACTGTAAGTCATCTTAGGCCATTTCATTTATCTATTCATTGAGCGTGACTCGGAGAGAGCCCTCTCCTGTTTTGGTAGGGCTAGCTACCAGACTGAGCGTGGTTTGTGGTTACCATGAATTTTGCCTTCTTTCATACTGAGGCGGATTTAGGTGATAACAATTTTCAATATCATAAATCTCGAGATATTCTTTTGCTTTATTGAGCCACGCAACACTACATTTTTTGTTACCATCGAATTCAAATAGTTTGAGTTTTGCTCTTCGTTTATATGTAGCTATCCTCGGGGTGAAGAAAGGGTGCTAACTTGAAAATGACATATTGGTGTATGGATTCGAGAGCTTCTTATTTGAAACATTCATGTTACTATTTCCTTGATTAAGCATGGATGATGCCTTTGGATATTCTTGATTCTCATGTGCATCGGATGATTTTGACGAATATGGAGAATTGAGATGTTGAGTAGTCTCACTGTTCTGGGGTATTTGATCAAGTGTAATTTTTAACTTGTCATAGATACAGGTCAGTACCATCATCGCTTGACTATGATTTCCATTCACCATGTTTTGAAGGATTGCATGATCCCTTTTAAATTCATTACAATTCTGCTCAAGTTATCTTTCTATCCTCTTTGTTGTACCCTAGATCTCCTTGATCTCGTTCGAATGGATGGTAGCATTATTCTCAAGATCAATTACTTTTTTATTAAAATCATTGGAATGGTTGGTAACCCTATTCTCAAGATCAATTATTTTTTTGCTAAAATCAACATATTCATAGACGACGACATTGAACGAGTAAGCGACGATGTATATTTGTCAGCCTGTTTTAACTATTTCCTTAATTTGAACCTATTTTTTTATTTTTTATAATATATATATATATATATATAATATATATATATTATATATATATATATATATATATATATATATATATATATATATAATATATATATATTATATATATTATTATAGATATATTATATCAATTAAATCAATTTAAATAATTAAATGATTTAATTACATAATTAAATCAATTTAATCATTTAAATTAATTGGTAGCGTTGTATATTGAATGAATTGAGTCGTCATTTGACCAAGGCCCGTGACAAGATTTACCAATGGCAAGATGACTCGAAGATCCATGAAAGAAGACGCGACAGTGTGGGGGGGGAATAGCGGTGAGCAGTGGTGGATACAACGTGGGGAGTCAAGGCAACAGGGGAAACACGATGATGCGGGGAATCAAGGCAGTAGGGGAGGGAGATACAGAGAAAAATGGCAACAAGGTATGCATAGTGGTGGCATTCTAAAAGACAATGGAATGCCATAGATTTAACTAATGGGTCTTATGTCATTGCAACAGGATGACTACTGTGTAGTATTTTTTTTATACCCTAGCTCGAGGACCGGAGTGGCTCTGGTACCACATGCAACATACAAGAATTCAACTTAAATAAGAATCCATATTTTTATATATATTTTATTAATGAATAACGGATGATGCATTATAGAGTGAGAGGCATTGGCTTAAATACAACCTTGGAAACCTCTTGGTGAATGGGGATGATCTTTGATTATGCCCTTTTCCTAATAACCTAATAATTACAATTATTTTTTACATAACATATAGGCCGTGTTACCTAAATCCAATGACCACTACACTAGAACTAGAGACTTTGGTCCTAAGTTTGGCTTTCCCATCCTAGAAAATCACATGAAACCACCTTTTATTGATCAC
Organism: Pinus taeda; assembly: GCA_000404065.3. NCBI lineage: Eukaryota > Viridiplantae > Streptophyta > Pinopsida > Pinales > Pinaceae > Pinus > Pinus taeda. The sequence goes on from APFE030712229.1 coordinate 186,853, forward strand.
TGAGACAAAGAATATTTTATATCTAAGTTTTAGTGCACATAATACATCCTAAACTCACATCAAATGAATTTACCCCATTCTAAATGGCACAACACATGATCCACTAATATCTTTTTGACTCTTGTCACACACTACCATGTTCAAATTCATGTCCCACTTAGCTAGAGTCTCGAACACATCACATGAACCTATCATATGATTCGACACATCATCATCCATGTACCATGCAATCTCGTCGATGGCACCCACAAATAAATGAGAGATCAAAGAAAAATGCTTACTCTTCAATGTCCTCGAGAGGTCATCTATCTTGGTAGAAGTGACGATACCTGCAACTTGATTTCCCATGTTCTTCTCATCATGTCTTTTCCTCCTCTTCAGACACTTAATCGAATAATGACCATACTCTCTACAGTTAAAATACTTCAAATCACTTAATTCCTTCTTTTGCTTGCCCTTCATTCTCATTGCAAATTCCATGCCATCATCAAAAACCTTCTTATTCAGATGAATATACTCATCTCACAACTCCTCTTGAATGAAACCATACCAAAACCTATTCCAGCCTGATAGCTTCTCTCTAGAAATGATCGCTTTGATGAACAACTTCCATTCATCGGTATATCCATTCAAAGAAATCCTCACCATATCAGAATCTGTAACAGCCTCATCAATGGTGACAAGCTCATCTCAAACCTGATACAATCTCATCAAATATTAAGTCATTCCATAACCCTCTATCATCTTGGTGGCCTTCAATGTTTCCTTCAAGACCAACAACCAATTCTCGTTCTTATTTTGGAATAGATCCTAAAGAGAATTCTACATCTCATGGGAAATGTTCTTCCTAGACATATTCGGTATCAAAGAATCCTTGATACCATCTAATATGATAAAATTGGCCTTCATATCAATCTCTTTGTACACTTTCATCTCCTTAGGGTTAATCAACTTCTTGATCTCTTTCTCGACAAATTCCTATATCCTATTCACCATTACAACCAACTTGATGCTTTCCTTCCAGGGACTATAGTTTGACAAGACTTCCAACCTATCCTCATATTGCAGACTCACCGACAACTTTTCCATTTCTATTAGTCCTTCAATAATAATGGGACTAACTCCCTCTTGAGTTATACTTCTTTGTCCATACTTTGATTCATTGGGCCTTCAAAGTAGCTCTGATTCCATGTTGAATTTTCCATGACACTCATGAATATGGATTTGGTCTTAGAATCATTGAAACAAACAAACCCAAATTCCACAAAAATCCTACTTTCCACAATGGAATAAACATACATCAGTGAATCAACTAGTGCACATGACAATTTTTCAATTTTTCAACCCATATTTGTTATATTAAAAACTATAATACAATAGTCTACGGCTCGCGTACCAGGGATCATGGCCCTTTATAATCACATTGACATAAGGAATACGAATAATTTTTGGTGTTAGTCCTTTGACAACCAATCTATCCTTAACAATACAACACTTGACCTATGTTGGCTCACTAATATATCTTTTTACAGGCAGCCTCAATCCCTACATTAGTTGTCAACTCGAGGTAAGTTTTTTTATATCAAGAGTGTCATCATAGTATATGTAGTGAATCTAGAGGTTATCTAATGATGAATCATTGCAATCACTAATGGCTAATTCTTCAATTCAATTCACACAATTCTGGAAGGAACTATCTAAGGAAGAAATACTCTTAACACACTATGCAATTCGATGCAACTTGTTTCGAAATCAATTGAAATTGAATGCAAATAAGAATCACACTTAGAATTGCTAAGTTACTCAATTAAGGAAAGAAACTATAACTATTTAACAACATTGTTAATCTATAGTGACCCAAATCAATATGCAATTCCCAACTGAACAAAAAATAGCGATAAAGGATTCCTAACTAGAAAACAATCTATATTGCAATTTGTAGAAGTTAATTAGTATTATCTCCAAGATCTATGATAACATCAATTCAAATGAACAAAAATATGCTATTAACACTAATCCACTCATTCCAATCAAAGCACTACTTAAGTATGTCACACGTCTTCACTCTGAATCTAATTGAACAGTAGTATGAATCAATATCACAAATCTTTATGATAAATGAACCAATGACTGAACATTAAATCAATGGAAAAGACTAAATATAAAAACTATAACACATGGGAGTAGTATAACTTCTCGTGATTGGGCCCAAAGTCGCTCGAATCCTCTTCTTAATAAAAACTTAGAATATGAAGATGTATCAAACTCAACCTTCTGTCATTAATGCAAGTAACAACTTACAAAGTCACTGAGATAACAATGTATATCTTTTCAAAAAGAATATTTATAGATTATCAAAGTCTGAATTGTATCTAATTTCCTTTCGGCCCTATATAACATAAAAGAGTAACTAGATAAAAGTGAATCCTCGGGATCAGGGGATCCTGGGGATTTCACAATGCATAATCTGATCATGTGATAAAATGGCATTGTTCGACTTGATCTCCCGCTTCCTTGTCTATCTAAGACGTTGTAGCTTTTCCCTTTTCTGGCCTCCTTTTGTTCTATCAAATGAACGTATTTTTCCCAATCTGCATCTCTGCACACAAAGATAGCAAAAAATCAATTTCTTATACTAGATTTTCCTATTCTATCACCAAATGATTTCGTCCAACTTTAGCTGATATTTTCCTCGTTTTAATCTATAAACGAAGATAATTGTATAAGGATGAATGGTAAATGAAGCATTTTACGAAGAGAAATCATACCTTTTTCCTATCCAAACATACTACCCAACTTACCTTGTTGCACATCCTCGTGAAAGCGAATAGTTTAGATGCAACTGAGTTAAGAAATAAGTAGAATATACTTCTTCCTTGTACTTCCTAAAACCATTTTTCTACTTAAGGACAGCGAAAGCCTGGGTTACCTCCTAATCCATCAGGTTATAGTCACCGCAGTATTGATCAAGAGGATACCATATGACTGGAATTATGTAACGACATCCTATCCAATCTTGCCACATCATTAAAATTATATTAATATATTTGTAGAAATGAGAAGAGGCGGCTTCGAAGTTTCGATATCCGAATGGATCTTGGTTCCTCACAATGTTATTGTAGACTTCCCACCTATGCCTTGATGCAAACAAGTATTCTTCCTTAATGTCCTGGAAATATTCCTTTCTGGCCTGAATAATATCAGTATGGAGTGGCCCCACTTTGCCTACAACACTGGCTTGTTGCATAAACTACTTATGTCTAACAAATAGGATTAATGGCTGTGTAGGCTCCCCTCTGACCCATAGGTCAATGACATACTCACATTTTCTGAAAGTGTTGTGAGCCTTATCCCACTTGAGTTGGTTGGCAGCAAATGAGAGGAACTCCTGAAATTGGATGTCTCCTAGAAAAGGGCTAAGGTGGCTATCCTTGTCATATTCTAAAACAAAATTATGCATATAGAGTTCATAAAGGAGGTGCTAAACCTTCTCGTTGTGCTCTCTGAAGAATTTGATAAATTCGGGAATGGTTTTGGTCTCTACGGGTTTTTTCTAGCCTTAGCAACCTTAACTTTTAACATGAGGTATCTTTCCATGAGAAATAAAGCATAATTTGTGGCGAGGGCTTGGTAAGGTAGGGTGTATGAATAAAGAGAGAAGACAGTCTCCATTTTCTCTCTAGATTTTTGTAATTGACCCTTTAATATTTCAACCTTCTTTTGCTCAGCCTTATATTGAGCAAAGGTATCATCTTCATTCCTGGTAAGTGCTTCAAACTTCTTCCTTAACCCTTGATGTTCATGCAGAGGGGGCCACCTTTTCCTTGTACTGAGCCAGTTCTTGCTGAACTATCAACAGCTCATTCTGCAATTTTCTGATGACGGCCCTCTCACCAAGGGGGTGTAAAGGGGTGTTTCATCTATTTGGGCCTCTCCATCCTGGGTCTCTATAGGGTCTGTCTGCATAGGAGCTTTAGCTTCTTCTTGAATCATACAATCAACTTGAACATCTTCTTCAACATCTGTTTGGACAACAGTATCCATAGTGGGGTGGTTCGTTTGAGTTCCCTACGAAAAGATATAGGGGTCCTCAGTTTGCATGGCAGTGTCTTCTATCATAGCTGGCTCAGTCTGGGTTTCTTTTGGATAGACCACAGGAAACTCTGTCTGAGTCTCTACATCATTCCCGGAACATTGTTCTGTTTGTGTTCCTGCAGTTTCCATTTCCACTTTCAATTTCCTGGTTCTGGTTGCCTCTTTTAACCAGTGTTTCAGCTGCCTGGTTACTTGCTTCTGTTTCCTGTACTTTCTAAGCATATTTCTAAGCCTATCTCTATAGGAATTTTCTACTCTAGGGCCTTCATCTGACAGTGGGTTAGATGCGTTATCCTCTGTTTCTTGTACATGTTGTACTATGTCAGTATTAGGGATGTTCCTAATTGGAATTGTGTCTTCTGGTGGAATTTCTCCTTCTAACTCGATGTTATTATGTATTTCATTTTCAGGATATCCCAATGCAATGTTATCTTGAACCATTATAATTCACTAGGTCTTCGCCTTGGTAGGCCTCGTTCGCAGGGGACTTTGAAAAGGGAGTATCACCGGGTTGATTAGCATCTCTCAATGTTTCATCTTCAAGGTTTCGTTCTGCTGGGGGGTCCACTAGGCTGGTGCCTATTGTCTGAGTTTTTTTTCTGCTAGCTTCTCCTTCATATACCTCGGTTTCGAGGGGTTTTTCCATAGAGGGAATTGACTCCCTCTATTCCTCCATGGCATCAATGAATGGATGGGTTTGCTCATGACCAGGGCTGTTAGCAGGGACCGACTAGTCAGGGGTACAATTATGTGTTTCAATGCTCCTTGGTTGTTCTCTACCTTTGGAAAACATTCCCATACTTCCCAATACCCTAGCCACTTCCTCCTCATAGTCTTGCAAAGGAGGGTCTTGCAGACTAGGAGGAGGTGTGCGGGATGGTCCAGCTTCCTTCGCTTGAATTGGGATGCGCCGCTAGGATTTCACTTGCACAGAGTGCCTATGCTTTGCTGGTTCTAAGGGTGTAGAGGAATTATTCCTCTTTAGTATTCTTTTCAGGCCTGGGGTTCTTGGCCCTTGCTACTCTGTTTCCGCATTTTCAGGTGGCGATGCCAATGTAGGATTTATGATACTATCCCATGTCAAATGCTACTAGGACAATCTGTTTGTGATAATTAATTTAATTAACCCATGATGGCTAACTACACTATTTGGGTCTTTAGTTGTCCTTACCCATTGGATGACATCATGTAGCAGGGAATTTAGATAAAACGGTAAATTAACTGAAATTGTTTGCTTTAAAATGGCTAGAAGTTTCAGTTGTCGAGGCTTTACCGCATCATGTCGGCCATTGAAGGTGATGTATCTTTGGATGATGACCACTAGTTCTTTCTCCTGCCTTGCTCCTACCAGCCGCTTGCCTAGGTCCTAGAATACTTCAATTGCACTATATAAAAGGACACGTTTATCTATCCATTTCGACCCTCTACCGGAAGTCCAGTGACTCCAACTTGGACTTCTTCAAAAACCATCATGCTTATACCTTTTACCATTGTGCTAGTGTTCTATAGATTTTGCAGAAATTCCAGCGTTAGCTCCTCACGGAATCCCTGCAATTTGTTTAAATACTGTTGTCAGCCAATGTGTTCACTTGAGGTTTGTTCACCTGTATGGAATTGTGTTTTACCTCTATAATTCAAAATAGCAGTAATGTATGTTAAAACAATTAATAGGGAAATGGTGTTGTTTGGACAATTATTATCATTTTTAGTTAAGTCATTTGTCTTGTCAGCAATACTTAATGCAGGATCGTAAGTTCACATGCCTGCCATAATGGTTTCCATTCTTCGTCCAATCAGAATTTCCTGCTAATTATTACACATTCATACTCATCATTTAGTTCGTACTACGGAGGTAATCCGAATGATTGTCACACAATTATCCATAATTGTGATACGTGTCATGCATACGCACGCCATCCCCCCTCTGACGAGAAAAGGGCATCCACGTCCTTTCAGCGTGCGAAAAGCAAGCAAATATACTAATGTGAAATAAATGCTGACAACCAATCTAAAAATCACAGAATGCAAATCAGTAAAGAATTTAATAAATATTCGTCGTCAGACATGAACTGGCCAAATCAAATACAAAAAAGAAAGGTCTTCACCGTGAGCGGTATTAATCACATTAGCATAATTGACGATATGTGTTTAACGACTTTCATTTAATGATTGGACATATGGAATATAATGAATATAGATTAAAGTCACCATGCTATTCGGCTTGTAAAAGTGCTACTCAAATGGAAATTCTCATTAGAAATAAATCCATAGGTGATAAGAGCTAAATGACCTATGGCAATATAAGGTGATACTCCAATACCACAAGTAGAGCCACTGCTATAAGCAAGCATTCATAGCCTCGGCGAGGTTTCTTTTTAACCCTCCCTAAATGAGCTAGGGTCCTTCTTACAGTTAATTCTTCTTTTCTTTGTCATACAGAGACCACTTATGCTGGCATGGTGACCAGATAACCATAGTGCCATTCACCAAGGTGTAACAAAGTGATCAGGCTGGCTCATAATGAGACACCCTGTTATTCTGATATATTTAATTATCAAGAAGGTCATTGCCTTGGTTTGGTAGCCAAATTGGAATGTCACCTGTTACATCCTTATGATCATAGTAGGCTGGCTCGTGTTGAGACCACCTATCCTCTTTAGACAATGTTTTAAGCATTTTCATATTTTGTTTTCTTTTGGAATTCTTATTGTAGAGAAAGGGAGGCTCATTTGCTCCTTAAGAGTCAGGGATGGTGTAAGAAGTAAAAATATGCCAATGAAAGTGTTATACTCTTATCCCCTTATCATTTATCAATGAGTTTTATCCATTTGGGAGTATAAACATAAGCCAACGTGGATTACGAATAATGAATCATTTCATGATGTGTCCAAAAGAAAAGATGTTCAGGCAGTCATTCTAAAGATACATTGTATTAGCTTATGAATAAAGATAATCATCAAAAGGCTTTTAAAAATCATAATGATATTATTATTATCATTTTTCCTTAGAAGAGGCACAAATTGATTCAAATGGTGCTTATTTGCAATACAAAAGAAGAAGAGAATGGCATAATGATCAAGAAAAAAATGAGAAAAATTCACAATTTAACTTCCTAACATGGTGTTGTTCAATCGATTGAACAACAATCATTCAATCGTTTGAACAAAAAAATCAAGATAGAAAATGAAAAGTGTTGTTCAATCAATTGAACGACAATCATTCAATCATTTGCATGTCGAAATCAATCAAAAACAAAAAGTGTTGTTCAATCAATTGAACGACAGTCGTTCAATTGTTCGAACGACAAAATCAAAATAAAAATGAAATGTGTTATTCAATTAATTGAATGATAGGCATTCAATTGTTTGAATAATGAAAACAAATGAAAAAAAACTATGTTGTTCAATCAACTGAACGACAGTCGTTCAATAGTTCGAACAACAAAAATAAATGAAAACAAATTGTGTTGTTCAATCAATTGAAGGGAAGTCGTTCAATAGTTTGAACAACGAAAACAAAATGAAGACAAATTGTGATGTTCAATCAATTGAATAGAAGTCGTTCAATAGTTTGAACAATGAAAACAACATGAAAACAAATTGTGTTGTTCAATCAATTGAATGACAATCATTCAATAGTTTGAACAACGAAATACAAAAAGATGAAAATGTGATGTTCAATCAATTGAACATAAGACATTCAATTGTTTGAACAACAAAAACAAAAAAGAAAAAAATGTGTTGTTCAATCAATTGAACGACAAACATTCAATGGTTTGAACAAAAAAAAACAAAAAGAGGAAAATGTGTTGTTTACTAAATTGAATGACAGATGTTCAATTGTTTGAACAAAAAAAAACAAAAATAGGAAAATGAAACTAAAAAAAAATAAAATTCATATTTACATGGTAATGCCTGGAAGGATATGTACATTATTTACAATATCTCAAGAAATTTCAAATTTTTGAAGGAAAATCTATTGGGTTCTCATTCCCTGCAGCTAGAATTTGCATGGAGGGTTCCTCATGTACCTGCTCGCAGAAAGACTCCTTGGTAAGTGGTTGATGATAGAGGTGCACTCGATGCTCGTTTACCTTAAAAGAATGGCTAGATCCGTCTATGGTAGTCAAGGTAAGAGTACCATTATTATGCACTTCTTGAATCTCATAAGGGTCGAGCCACCTTGTTTTGCCCGGGAATTCTTCAAATCTGGAATCATACAGAAGTGCCCAATCCCATTTTTGAAATGTTTTCTTCTTGATAAGGTTGTCATGCCATTTTTCCCTTTGTTGCTAGATTATTGCAGTTCATTGAAAAGTAAGCAATCGAGCCTCATCTTGTTCGTTAATCTGCTGAAGACGCTTGGTTTGGGCTTCTATTAAATCCAGCCCCACTTCCTGGGCTGTTCTTAGAGCCTTTATTTAGAGCCTTTATTTCGAAAAATTGGTTCTTTACCAAACACAAGCTGGTATGGAGAGTATCTAGTAGTATTCCTCCAAGTCGTATGATAGTCCCACAAGGCCTCTTGCAGTCTAGTAGCCTAATATCTCCTGTGTGTTGAGACTGTCTTGGTCAGAATCGCTTCTATAACCTTATTAGTTCTTTCAACTTGCCCATTCGCCTGCGGTTGATATGAAGAAGTGATCCTGTGTGTAATATGATGGTTTCTGAGAGTGGCAGTAATCTTGTGCCTTGTGAATTGTTTTCCCCCATCTGTGATCATTTCTTGCGGTAATCCATATGCACAAATAGCCCACAAAGGAAGTTAATGACTGCTTCCTCTGTGGCTCTTGGTAAATCTACTATTTCCACCCATTTTGTCACATAATCCGTGGCTACCAGTATGTAGGCCTTCTGATTGGATGGTGGATGGAATGGATCTACGAAGTTAATGCCCAAAGCTCGAGGGGTTTTATGACTAATTGGGGTTGCAGAGGCATTTTATTAGATTGTCTAGGCTAGCCCATCCTTTGGAAACTATCGTAGGCCTAGGCATATTTTTTAACATCCTTAAAAATAGTGGGCCGATAATAGCCCAGTTGTAATACCTTATGTCCTATCCTTCAATCTGTGAAATGTCCCCCGCAGGGTTTAAACGACAAGCCTTCAAATTTTCATGGATTTCATCCTCATGGATACATCTGCGTATGCACATATTGGCCCCTGTATGAAAAAGATATCCGCCTATCCAAGAGAACTAGGCACTGCACTGAACAATCAGTTTTCTTTCTCTTGTCATTAAATGTTTAGGTAGCTTCCCTACCTCTAGATAATTTTCCACATCTGCATACCATGGCATCTTGATTTCCATGACAAACAGGTGTTCATCCAGAAATTTTCATCTGCTACCAGTGGATCATTCACCTTCGGGATTTGAGATAGAAAATCAGCAACTAGGTTTTCCTTCCCCGGACGATCTTTAATGGTAATGTCAAACTCTTGAAAAAGCAATAGCCACCGTGTTACTCGACCATTTATGATCGGTTTATTAGCTAGATACTGAATGACAGAGTGATCAGTGTACAAAAAGACTTGGTAGCCAATTATATAGTGTCTAAATTTGTTTATTGCATAAATAGCAGCTAATAATTCTTTTTCTATCATTGTATAATTAAGTTCTACAGAAGTGAGATTTTTGCTAATATAATATATAGCATAAGGTTTCTTTTCCTCCTCTTGGCCAAGGACAATGCCTATAGCTACATATGATGTGTCTGTGGAGATGTGGTAAGGCAGCTCCCAGTTTGGTCCACATAATACCGGTGCTGTTGAGACTAATTCCTTTAAACCTGCAAAAGTTGTGGCACACTTGTCAGATCAACTGAAATCAACATTTCCAGTTAGAGCATATAAGGGTGCAACTATCTGTGATTTTTTTATAATAAACCTACGATAATAAACTGCATATCCTAGGAAGCTACGTACGTTTGTTTGAGTGCAGAGGGTAGGCAGTAAAAGAATTACCTGTATTGTTGTTGGATCTACCTATATTCCCGCTACAGAGATATAATGTCGTGGGATGACACCCTCAGTCATCATCATGTGACACTTGACATTGATTAAACATAACCTAGTAGCAATGCATCGTTATAAGACCTTTTCTAGCGTTTGCAATGCTTGATCAAAGTCATCCCCATATGGAGTAAATTCATCCACATATACCTCAAGTACTTCATTTAATTTATTAGGTTAGCAAAGATGCTAAGTATAGCTCTATGGAATGTGTTTGGGGCATTACACAAACCAAATGGCAATACCATGTATGCCAATGTGCCCTAGGGACAGGTGAAGGTTTTTTTTATCCTAGTCTTCAGGGGCAATCTAAATTTGATTGTAACCTCTAAAGCTGTCTAAAAAGGAGAAGAACTGCTTCCCTGTCAACGTGTCAAGGACTTGATCAATGAATGGGAGGGGGGAGTGATCTTTATGTGTTGCCTTGTTCAGCTCTCGATAGTCTAAAAAAATACACTACTTCCCATTTTTATTAGGGATGACCACCAATGGAGAGACCCATTTACTGCCCAAGATCGGATAAATAAAATTTACATCTAGTAGCTTCTGAAATTCCTCTTTTACGATATCCTTGAGGTGTGGGTTCAACCTATGTTGAGGCTTCCGGATGGGTCGAGCATCCTTCTTTGTATAGATGTGGTGTATACATAGCTGTGTGTCTATCCCTTTCATATCAAGATAATCCTAGGCAAAATCCCCTTTATTTTTCTGTAAGACCTGGATAAGATTATGTTGTTGTTCGCTATCCAGATTATCATTGATATTTAGGAAAAAACCTAATCCATCTGAGGGTCGATGATTGGATCAATAATATTGAGAAATAAAAGGAAAAACTACCATATTCATATTCTTTCTTACACCTAAATGTCAGACGACGAGAGGAACTTTGATGTCGTCCACTGGAGCCTAGAGGAGGGTTACTCAGGTCATCACTGGCTGGTTGTTTCTACTAGTTGGTGGGCAAAGGATAGCTTAGTTAGTAGTGAATTTCTTTAGACGAAATGGCACCTTACGAGATCGACAAACCTAGAGACCTTCAAAGTTTGAAAGGTGGGAAAGAGGTCATCCGTAGATTTCATAAATTGAAACAAAGCATCATGAAAAGACCACTACCCTTGGCATAAGATGGATCAAATGTTGCAGAATGTAGTTGGATCAGAAAGAATGCCCGAACTTTTCCTAGCTTGATCTCAATGGGTTTGTTGTTATGAATAGTAGTCGTCTGAATATGTTGGCCATTTGTATCCTTCAGGGGATATTCCATAGCTTTGTTATCAAGGATTGCTTTCAACATCTGACACTGTACATTACTCACATTAGCTGGCTGATTTATAAAATTATTGATAACGTCGTCTTCAGTCTGATTTTTAAATTCTAGTGCCTCCACTACTGTAAGTGGTGAACGGATGCTTTCTTCTAGGTACATTGGTAGCTTCTTACATATTTTTACAATGGGAAAATGTGGCCTTGCAGGAGGATATAACACCAGATTTTTTATAGCATCCCCCTTTGTAATAGTCATGCTGCCTTCTCGGCAACCAATATATGCATCAACTATTGCTAGCCAAGGTCGGCCTAGAATCAAAGGATGTCCAACCAACCTACTCCTTGGGTTTATAACTAGGCAATCTACTGGATATTCCCATGAGTCAACAGAAACTGTGATGTCTTGTAAAGTCCCTTCTGGTCTTACCACCGAACGGTCAACAAGTTCTAATAAAGTGGTGGTTGGTTCCAGGGCTATAATACCAAGTGCTTGACAATTTTATGTTGTTAATATGTTAATGGTGGCTCCTAGATCAAATAGTGTATTTGGAAAAGAGCGACCATATATCTGAACTGTTGCTATGGGGTTTCCAGGATCTTCGTTATGTATTGGAGTTTCCTCTCCCAAGAGTAAGTCGGATAAGGTTCCTACTACATGGATAGTGGGTGAGGTTTTTACCTTCCTCACAAGCTTCCTTACACACAATTCTTTGATTGTTTTCAAATATATGGGAATGTCTTAAATGGCCTGGAGGAGAGGGATCTTAATACACAATTTTTTTGGTTTCCCCACAAGATCGAAATTAGGGTAGGCAATCAGTTTAGGTATCATTATTCTTTCGGGGAATGGAGGAGAAGTGACTATAAGTTTTTCAGGGTTATCATGTTGATCTGTTTCTTCCCCTTGCTTTGGTTCAATATTATTTACAGGCGGTGGAATATGTACAGGTGATGGAATATGTACAGGTGGAGTTACATTTTCAATTGAAGGCTGGTCCTTGTTTTCCTCAAGGGTGATGATGCATCCTGACCTCAATCTGAGCTCATTACATTCTTTCTACTCAATCTCATACTCTGGGTTTTCAATAATCTATACCAACTAGACTGGTCTATTATTAGGATACGGGTTCGCCTGAGCTGGTAATTGCAACCACAAAAGAGGTTGAGAATTCTGCTATAATGTATAAGGAGCTGAAAATGTGGGTTGATGTTGAGGGCATGTCCCCATAGGTACATTAGATATCCCCAGAGGTCGTTCCCAATTTGTAGACCAATTCAGATTTTGAGAGGTGGAGGCAGGCCACTGGGATTGATAGGGATTGCCTTGCTAAGCAGGAATAAAAGGAGATTTCAGCCAACCATTTCCTGGAAACGATTGTGTTGGGAAGGATGTCATAGGGAATGGTGGGCTCTGCCAATTTGGGTAGGGTGATTAGCCTTGCCAGGCTACCCCAAGATTCTGTTGTTGATTAAACTGTGAGGAAAAAAAGAATTGGGGTGCGTCTTGTGACATACCTGTAGGTTTAGCTTGCCATTGTCGACGTTGGTTCATCAAATATACTAGTTTTGTTTCTTCCTCTGCTTCTTTGAATACTGCTTTCAGCCCAGGTAATGATGGACAATGTTCAGTGTCATGATATTTAGTACAGATGGCGCACGTCTAAACCATTTCTAATGGGCATTCCCATTGGCTGTGCTTCTTTTTACAATGTGGACAGAAAATGGCCAAAAGTTGTTCTACTAAAGCCTGTTTTTGTTTAGCCTGTAGGACATCTAGTTGTGTTGTAAGAGTGCCCGGGATTTCCATCTTAAAATCTTCTAGGAGGTTACCAATCTCCATCCGTGTTACACCTCCACTATATGGTTTGCTTCCTCTACTCATGGGATCTCGGCTTCCTTCTCTTGTGCGTGTGCTTCCCCACGAACACCTGATACACAAACAAATAATTTCATCATAATCTTCCTGATAAATATCTCCTTTTCCTTAATTTTAGAGTTTCTACCCATTCCTCTTTCATCCCTTTAATTAAGATAGCTCTTAGGAATTCTTTTGGTAGGGCAGTGTGTGGAGACCTATGCAAATTATAATTAAATAATTCTACATATTCTTCTAGTGTTTCATTATATTTTGTAGTCATCTTGAAAATCTCATCTTTCAATTCCCTAATTTTACAAAAATCTTGGTATCTTTTGATGAAGGAGGTTTTCATTTCATCCCAAGAGTTGATAGTTCGCCCACCTAGACCCATAAACCATCTTAGAGCTTCCCCTTTCAGAGTGGAAAGGAATAGTTTTAGCTTTTGGGGGTCGGTGGTATAGTCATACCCTCTATAGAGGACATCAAACTCAAACAGGAAAGCATTAGTATCCTCTATGATCATCCCATGGAAGGTTTGGATTCTCTGTAGAGGAATAACCTTCATAGGAGCAATGGCCACCTGGTCGACTATGGGGTACTCTAATGTCGAGGTTTGGCCTTAGGGTGGCTGATCTTCCATTTGATCAAAGATGTGCCAATAATCTTTGGGGATTTCATGGGGTGCTTCTGGTGTAAGCAGAGAGTTAGCAACCCTAGTTGGCTTTACAACACTACCTAGGTTTGGGATCTTAGGAGATCCTTGTTCAGACAGTTTTGGTTTTCCTTTAGCAACTGCACTAGTTTCTCTTTTTCCTTCTCTTAAGTTACAATATTTTCCCTCCTATAGAGGATCAGATTGTATACTTATTGTAGCTTGAAGACTCTATTCTGATCCTCCTACTTGGCTTTGAATCTTAGGGTAAGTTGCAGATAGTGAGCCTGCTGCTTGAGGGATAACAATAGAACTTTTTCCAGGTATAGCCTGGAATCCTACTGATGCTTGAGACTCTACTCTTCTTACGATTTCATCAATAAAGGTCATTCTCCCAAGGTTCACCGATCCTTTGGGTTTTGTGGGTTTTGGTGGAAGATTATGCTCTTTTTCTATTTTTCTATTTCCAGTCATTCATAAAAACAAATTCCTATTTAACCACTAAGGTTTTGTTGTAAAGTGGGTTGGTAAGTAAGCACTTTACTTGCTAGGTAGACAAGTTCTTATCTTCCGTTTTTAAACCCAATTCTTCCATAGAAAAAATAAAAACAATCACTTGAAACAATCTCCCTGACAACAACGCCAAAATGTTGGCTCACTAAGATGTCATTTTACAGGCAATCTCAATCCCTACGCTAGCTGTCAACCCAAGGTAAGTCTTTTTATCTCAAGAGTGTCATCACAATATATGCAGTGAATCTAGAGGTTATCTAATGATGAATCGTTGCAATCACTAATGGCTAATTCTTCAATTCAATTCACACAATTTTGGAAAGAAGTATCTAAGGAAGAAATATTCTTAACACACTATGCAATTCTATGCAACTTGTTCTGAAATCAATTAAAACTGAATGCAAATAAGAATCACACTAAGAATTGCTAACTTACTCAATCAAGGAAAGAAACTATAACTATTGAACAACACTATTAATCTATAGTAACCCAAATCAACTTGCAATTCCCCACTAAACAACAATGGTAATTGAACAACAAATAGAAATTGAGCAACAAATATCGATAAAGGATTCCTAAATAGAAAACAATCTATGTTTCAATTTGTAGAAGTTAATTAGTCTTATCTCCAAGATCTATGATAACATAAATTCAAATGAACAACAATCTGCTATTAACACTAACCCACTCATTCCAATCAAAGCGCTACTTAAGTATGTCACACGGCTTCACTCTAAATCTAATTGAAGAACAGTATGAATCAATATCATAAATATTTATGATAAATGAAGTAACCAATGTCTAAACATTAAATCAATGGCAAAGACTAAATATAAAAACCATAACACAAGGGAGAAGTAGAACTTCTCGTGACTGGGCCCAAAGTTGCTAGAAGCCTCTGCTTAATAAAAACTCAGAATATGAAGATGTATCAAACACAACCTTCTTTCATTAATGCAAGTAACAACCTAAAAATTCACTGAGATAACAACGTATATGTTTTCAAAAAGAATAATTATAGATTATCAAAGTGTGAACTGTATCTAATTTCCTTTCGACCTTATATATAACATAAAAGGGTAACTGGATAAAAGAGAAGTCTCAGGATCAAGGGATCCTGAGGATTTCGCAATACATAATCTAATCATGTGATAAAATAGAATTCTTCGAGATGATCTCCCGCTTCCTTGTCTACCCAAGATGCTGTAGCTTTTCCCTTTTCTGGCCTCGTGTTGTTCTTTCAACTGAATGAATTTTTCCCAGTCCACATCTCTGCACACAAAGATAGCAAAAAATCAGTTTCTTGTACTAGATTTGCCTATTCTATCACCAAATGCTTTCATCCAACTTTAGCTGATATTTTCCTCATTTTAATCTATAAACGGAGATAATCGTATAAGGATGAATGGTAAATGAAGAATTTTAAGAAGAGAAATCCTACCTTTTTCTTGTCCCAACAACCTACCTTTTAATGGTGGCCACACATAGCCCTTTTAGTCCACATGTCTTGAACACATTTAACAATTCCTCTTTCCTCCCAACGTACAACACCTCAATCTACCTCTATTAATGAAATTCTCTCCTTTATGTCACTGAACACAACTCCAATCTTCCATCTAGATGATCATTAGTCTATTAATTAGTCAACACATAGGGTCTTCATCGATTACCCACTCTTTTCTCCTTCATCCTTCAATATCATAACACTTTGGGACTTCTTCCCACTATTTCCTTCCCATGCTACTCTAATGAATATAAAATTATGGCATGGAGGATTCCCCCTATCACTATCAAAATTCCTTCTCCAACGGTAAACTTAAGGCTACTTAAACTTCTCCCTTGGCTTCCCCTTTATCCCTTTAAAGAACAAGAACTTAGCTTCACCAAGTGTTCGCTTCTTACAATTGTCAAGGTCCTTAATAACAAGTTGATCTAGGGTTGATTTGGTAATTACTACAGTCCTCCCTTTCTATTCTCAAAATGTCAAACAACTTTTGTCAAACTAGGATAACCATCCATAGCAACAAAATAAAGTATGAAGAATACATACCTCTAATTTTAAGGACTCTTTATTTTTCCTTCAAGCTCAGCCTTGTGCATCTACAAACCTAAATTTTCCAGCTTTGTTGGGGGACAAGAACAACCTATAATCAAACCTCAAACTGATCTGGATTTAAACAGGAACGCAATAAAATATAGAGATAACCATATACACAAAGATGCAGCAGAAATAATGCTTCATTTCATTAATGGAAAATACCGAAATATTCTTACAACCAGAATGGAAATAAACCAGCTAGGGCGATGGTAGCTTATCTCTGAGAAGAGATGTGCGGCTACATGCCTCTGAACTGTGTTACAATGAGGCTCGAAGGCCTATTTATTGTTGAGACACAATGAAAAACCCTTAACTTCCAAAAACCTAACCCTAGGAGATGAAACGCCAAACTGTGGGCCCCGTTTGGGGGTAAGTTGGTACATCAACTTCCCGGGGTCGTAACTTTAGCATATGATCTCCGTTTGACGCATACAAAAGCTCATTAGAAAGATCTATTCGAGCACTATCATTGTTGGAATGGGCAACATCGGTCCATTGCATGGACCCATGTTGCCCCCGGATTCCCCAAAAAACGTCGTTTAGCGCCTCAAAACGGCTCTGGAAGTTCAGGACACGAAAAACTGCTAAAAATAGTAATAAACTGTGCTACAATTTAGGAAACTGAAGAGCTGAAAGAAACAATGATGGGGGTCCAAGTGGATTTGGCAGGTGGCCACCAATATCCACCTAGATCAGTCATTGCGCCTCTGAACAAGCCCGGTACGCAGGAAATTTTTGAAACAGGCCGAAAAGCTCAGTGGAGGACGATGGGTTAACAGTTTTTGAAAGCAGAGGACGCGTACTTCGACCGAGGACGTTGCAAGTGCAAATGAACAGCAGGTGGTGAGAGTCTTCAGCCGAGCATCTCTTAACTGTGACGCAATTCGTGGCGAGGGGATGAGGTGGCCGAACTAAACCGTTGATCCAACGTCACGGCCATCATTTCTCTGTGTGTCCCTAACCGCCATCACCTCCCCTCTGCCATTAACCGCCGCCACCACTGCCAGTCCCGACGATTTTCCCCGACTGGACACTCCACACGTGTCGGGTGCACGTCTCGTCGGCAATTTTGAATGTAACTGAGCTTGTTCGGATCCCACGAAGCTATGTAACTAGCTGAGGGTGGCCAGTTGACTGGCCACCGATCCCATTCAATCCGAACCATTTTCATAGACATGCAGTTTTCGAAATATAGTTTATGCAATTGACAAATGAGTTTAGACACTTACCTGCGTGGCCGTGGATGCATTATGCAGACTTCGGGTCTTGGAACCACTGCTTCGCTTGCTGCTGCCTCGTGCACGGGTGTTAGAACCCATTCCTTTATTTGTTGATGTTGTATGCACGAGTTTTGGAACCCGATCCTTCAGTTATCAACGTTGCATGCACAGGTTCTATTGGGTTTCGGCTACCGAGGATGTTTTCACGTCCAAGAGGAGCCTTTTGCATGTTCCCTTTGTTGATTTCGGCTCTCCCTGCCTCCAGAGTATGTCTTCTAGAGGGATCATCTGCTACAGGATTCCTTTAGGATGTCCTGTAGTTGCTTCTCCTCCTCGGATGTAGGCTAAACGAGCAGGGCTATATTGTTGACGAGGGATTCGTTGATGAAGAGTCTAGATGGAGTTTGGATAGGTAAGGTCAGCGAGACTTTGTTACTTGACTTGTCACTAAAAATTCTTGCTGTCAATCTGAGGAAAACAGGGTTTCTTGTATGACTGTGCAGGAACACATAACCAGGTGGGTGACGGAGGTGTAAAGAGATGGAACGGGGTGCCATATGGTGATGGGTGGAAACAGGGGTGGTTGTAGGCCTAACAAACATATTCCAACCTTCAGATTCCCCTCCAAAATCGATTTTGGCTTGCCCGAAGGTTCTACAGGATGTTTCCTGTAGAAGAGGCAGAGCTTCCTGTAGAAGGTGAAATCTGAACCTGAATGCGATCAAATCCTAGGAAAGGCAAGTAGTCATGGAGGAAGTGTCTGTGAGGGTGTCCTGTAGCCTAGTACGGACCCATATCCTTGTTTTGCGTGACCCTCCTTACCTGTAATGTATTCCCTGCAACCTGCAATTATTTTACAGGGATTAGGCCTATTTTTTTTTTTTAGAGACAGCTGGGGCGCCTCCATGAGGTTTTCACCCTCACTGTCTGCCCTGGGCGCCTCGAAGAGGTTTTCACCCAAGGATCTTTTTATTCCATCTTTCCTTCTTTTTTTTTGTTTTTGTTTTTTTGTTTTTTTGTTTTGTTTTTTTGTTTTTTTGTTTTGTTTTTTTGTTTTTGTTTTTTTTGTTTTTTGATGATCAAGGTGTGGGTGGAATAGAGACAGGGCCCTACTCCACTACCAACACTGATTTGTCCAAATTTTCAATGAACTCCTACCTTGAAAGGGGTTTCCTGTAGATTTTCAATCGATGCCCATTGACAAGCATGGGGATGGCTTCTTCATCAATGGTCCTGATAAAAACTGAACCATTGTCGTTGCATTTCTCCACTGTATATGGTCCTAACCACCTTGTCCTCAGCTTCCCTTTGAAATCCTTGTATCTTGAGTCATACAGCAGCGCCCAATCTCCTGGCTGGAATTGCTTTTCATTAAGGTGCCGATCATGCCATATCTTCCTCTGGAGTTGAACGACTTCTGAGTGGAGGAGGGCCTACATTCTCTGTTCATCTAATACATTCAGCTGCAGTAATCTTTCACGTTGAGCATGGCTGAGATCTAAGTCCAGCTGAGCTGCCACCCTCAATGTGTTGTACTCGAACTCTATGGACAACAAAGCTTTCTTCCCGTAGACCAACTCATAAGGTGTGAAACCGGTTGTAGTTTTCCAAGTGGTGTTGTAGGCCGAGGTGGCCTCAACCAGGCGATCTGCCCAATCCTTTCTGCTGCTGCTCACTACCTTAGTCAAAATCTCTTCCAACGCTCTATTAGTGACTTCCACCTGCCCATTTGCTTATGAGTGATACAAGGTGGAAGTTCTGTGCTTGATCTTGTGATGAACGAGCACGTCTTCAATCAGGTTAGAGGTGAACTAGATTCCTTGATCGGTGACTAACTCTCTTGGGTAGCCAAACTTGTAGAAGATATTTCCCCTTAAAAACTCAGCCACTTTTTCTTTTGTCGCTACCTTGATTGCCTTTGTTTCTGCCCACTTTGTCAGGTAGTCGGTGCACACAATGATGTAAGACCTTTGCTTTGAAGGAGGGTTGATAGGACCCACAAAATCCATGCCCCACTTCTCAAATGGCTCGCAGGTCACTTGAGGTTGGAGGGGCATTTCATCCCTTGGAGTCGGTTTCCCCATCCCCTGACATCGATCACACTCGCTGATGTATCTTCTGACATCTTGATGAAGAGTAGGCCAATAGTAGCCTGCCTGTAGAATTTTGAAGGCAGTCCTTTTTGCTGCAAAGTGGCCTCCATAGGGCCCATCGTGACAGGTTAGGAGGATGTCAAAGACTTCCTCCTCCCAAACACAACGCCTCAAGATCTGATCTGGGCCAAGTTTAAACAGGTTGCCCCTGATCCAAGTGAATGGGGCACTCTTCCTCACAATTATGCTCTTCTCCTTTGAGGAGAGATGCGGAGGGAACTGTGTTGAGACCAAGTAATTTGCTATATCAGCAAACCATAGAGAGAGTACTGAGATAGCAAACAGGTGTTCATCTGGCATCTGGTCATCCACTGTTCCTTCTTCACCTGCAGGCAAATCCAATCTAGACAGGAAGTCAGTAACATCTTCCTTACTTGGCTTGTCGACAATGGTTAGATCAAATTGCTGCAATAAAAGTAACCATTTAATGATATGAGTGTTTACATCAGGCTTATTCATTAAATATCTAATCGCAACATGATCAGTGTGTACGAATGTTTGATAACCAGTGATGTAGTGTCTAAACTTGTTTAGGGAATGGACTACGGACAAGAACTCTTTCTCGGTTACAGTATAGTTCATCTCTGCCTTAGACAGGTTTTTGCTGACAAAATATATGGCATATGGTACTTTCTCCTCAACTTGTCCTAAGGCCGCCCCTATGGCTTTGTTCGAGGCATCGGTGTGGATGTGGAAAGGTAGGGCCCAATTTGGACCTCTCAATATCGGGGCGGACACCAGCTTATCCTTCAACTCATCCAGAGCCCCTTGGCAGTCGTCAGTCCATTTAAACTCAACATTTTTCCCTAAGAGGCTAAACAATGGCGAGGCTAGCTTACTGAAATCTTTGATGAATCTTCTATAATATCCTTCCAAGCCTAGAAAACTCTGAACATCTCTGACCTTTTGAGGAGGTGGAACCTTTTGGATGATAATGATCTTGTTAGGATCCACCTGTAATCCTTGCTGAGAAATTGTATGACCTAGCACAGTCCCTTCAGTCATCAGGAATTCACATTTTTTGGGACTGAGGGACAGGTTCATCTCAATACACTTGGTTAAAACTTTT
>APFE030712231.1:0-44578 GCA_000404065.3 Pinus taeda
GTACCATTATGAATACCTCCCCAGTTAAGAGGGAGCGTTGAAGAAAGTGTAACTAGGTTCGGTCTTCATAATGACATGATCTTTGTATTTGATGTAATTAAAAGAAATAATATATAATCTTGCTACATGGGTTTCATGAGCAAGAAGTGTCTCTAAGTAAACGATTTCCTCTTGATGTCTTTAGGATTTATTTAAATGTCAAAGAGTCATGTCGTGTGTATAGAAACTCTTTATGAGTTCATGTAAATATGTACAAGTCTTCAAAAGTTGTGTAACAGCCCTCCAAGACCAAGATCAATGCCCCAAAACAAGCCTATCAAAGTCTGCAAACAAAACAATAAGGAGATGATCATGTCGGCTCCAAATAAATGATTTAAATATATAAATTTGTCACATCGGCTGGAAGCAATAGACACGTCGGTTCATAAGGTAATTTCGGCTCAAATTATATGTACACAACCACTATAAATACCCTATTGGGTATCCGCAAATAGGCAAGATAGAACTCGCAAATGCCTCTGAGATCTTCACATGGAGGAGCAGAGCCGCAGATTAGGGCTTGATTGCACCTCAATTGGGGTTTAGGTGCAGTCAAGACCTCGCACAAATGGAGCAGAATAATCTTGGGTAATAGAGGCAGCAGTGATGTAAGGTTTGAACATTCTCAGCACTTCTATGAAAGGAAATCTTGTCATTACAGTAGTAAACTAACCTCGCATGGAAAGGAGCAGTCTTGACACAAGATCTCAGTTGTTCTCCTGTAGCTGCCTAGGCATATTGGATAGCAATATGAAGATGATCCAAGTAACATATCTATTGCATAATACAAACAGTGATTAGAATTACAAGAAGTGACAAGGGTCACATCTCGGCATCTCTGTCTTAACATTCGAATCTGTATAGGCATATCACAATAGAATAACTAATGGCCTCAGCATACCTATAAGGATCTCAGTTGGATGAAGAAGATCTCGGACGAAGGGGCTGTGTTGATGGATCTTGCATAGCAGTCCTAATATATAGATCTCGGTAACATCCTTATGGCAATACAAACATCTTGTACAACAGTGACGTGGAGTATTAGATGATGTTCCAATATGCAGTCATGAAAGAAATAGCGATCACCTCAATGAAGAGTGTCAGTCTCATCAAAGGTAAAGAGACAAGGATCATAATCTTACAGTACAGTAAGGTGCAGTTATGATCTCAAGGTATAAAGATCATCTCACACTCAATGAACAGTCATGGTGTATAATGCTCTCATCAAAGCAGTGACGAAGTTCTTGAAGATGCAATAGTTATCTCAGAGGTGCAGCAAGATGATGATCTCAACAGTATTCAAGCTAGTGCATTGATGTCTTGGTCTTGGAGTAGCAGAGTGTGTCAAGGGTCATGGTCATGGTCTTCTTGAACCTAGTGGCAAACTCGCGCACCTGCATATCTGTTGAAGCTACTACTTGAGTCTTCCCTTTGCCCTTCATCCTGTGTTCTTCCTCTTACCCTTCCCTGCATGACTACTAAGAGCAAGGTTCTCATCATCACCCTATGATTGCCCCGATGAAGTGACTCCTCTCTAGTCACCTCCCATATGAAGTCATCCCATTAGCCTCTCCTAGTTCGGTAGATTCTCATGTATTGTGATCCCTTTGATGAAGGATGCCATGGCTTGGAAAAGCCATTTGGAGAAGTCTACACCATCTCCTCATCTGTCACTTTCTCCCCAACTGAACTAACTCATCCCGAACTTGTGTGAACTTGGTGAGATATGAAGTAGCCCTATTTGACTTGGTCATCTTGGTGTTTCTCAACTTCTCCCTCAACATCATTTTTCTAATTCCGTTGTTGCTTTGATAAAGTTTGGTCAAAGCCTCCCACATTTCCCTGGTCGTATCCTTGCACAAGAGATGAGGGATCACATGGTCCTTCACTCCAAAGTCCATCAAGAATATGTTAGAATTGTGTTGTCATTGATATAGGTCATTGTTGCAACGTCACTGATGTCCAAGAAAGTGCATGCGTTGTCATTCATTGCAGTGTTATTGATGTTAAGTGAGCAAAGCAAGGAGTGAGGAGATCAAGGTGATCCAATTGTTGTTAGTGGCAACCCTCTTCGATTTAAAAGAAAACCCCAAATTTCAGAAGTAGAACCCTAAATTTTGGGGCATAAGGAGCAAAACCCCAAATTAGCTACAGACCGCACAACTTCAAGAGGCAGATTGTGAACCTTCAACTTATATTAATATATTGTTGATGGACAAATGTAGTTGGGTCTTTTATGGGAACTTGTAGTAAGAGGTCTTTTTTTACAATAGACAAAGTCAATGATTTTATGATCAAACAGAGTGGCTGTCCTTTGGAGTGCAGAAAAGGCACAAAATTTTGTCTATTTTGATTTCTAGTTGAAACAGCAAATAGATAGATTTTCTATTTGGATAAATATTATAACAATTCCTCATAAATATAGACACCTTTTGCATATTTGATTCATGGGTCATGGCCAAATGTATTGAGCAAAAATATTATTCCAAAACCTAATGAGCCAAGTGTTGATTTTGGGTAGCATCGGATGTGCTCTTGCCTTGAAATTTGGAGGAGAGGCTAAGGCACATGAGATCTCCAAGACACAGAAATCCTTTTGAGAAATTCCACCTGGATGAGGAGTTATTAAAATAATTAATCTTTTTAATGGGTTCCTAAGTTTAAACTTAGGAAAATAAAAATATTAAGAGATATTAATATGAATAAGGGTGAGAAGCTTCTAAGAGACGGGGATCAAGTCTATTTTAATCTTAGCCGTTGAGTAGAGACTTAATCTTGATCATTGATTCATCAACAGGAAAAGTATAAGAGAAGACTTGAGGATCATCTGGAGACACACAGGCAGATACTCAGTATCTCAAGGAAAAACGATTGTCAAGAGAAGGACATCGATTTCAGAGGGAGAGTTGCAGGGTAGAGGAAGAGGAGGGCATTAGCAGCAGTCAGTGACTGAGGAGGAGGTGACGCAGGGACATGGAGAGATAGCGTAGAGAGAGACGCAGTCCAGAGGAGAGACGTATCCCTCACGCAGGCCGACGCATAAGGACGCTGAGCCACCAGGAGCCACACAGAGTAACGCAAAGGTGACGCAAGAGTGCGAGAAAGGTCTCCAAAGTGTCAAGAAGTTTCCAGGGGAAAGTATCAAGTGTTTTCTTTCAGTTTCTCTGTAAAATCCTTCCTTGAAAAAGTGATTGGTGTTGAAGATTAATAAAACCCTCGTCTGCTGCACCGGTTTTCCCACATTGGGTTTTTCCGGAGACAATTGTCCGAAAACAACTGTGTTGATGTGATTGGTTCTTGTGCATGTATTTTCTCTGTGTAATTTATGTGATAACTATGTTGAAGAAAGTGTAACTAGGTTCAGTCTTCCTAATGACATGATCTTTCTATTTGATGTAATAAAAAGAAATAATTTATTTATATAATCTTTCTACATGGGTTTCATGAGCAAGAAGTGTCTCTAGGTAAAAGACTTCTTCTTGATGTCTTTAGGATTTATTTAAATTTCAAAGAGCGATGTCATGTGAATAGAAACTCTTTATGAGTTCATGTAAATATGTACAAGTCTTCAAAAGTAGTGTAACAGCCCTCCAAGACCAAGATCAATGCCTCAAAACAAGCCTATCAAAGTTTGCAAGAAAAACAATAAGGAGGTGATCATATCAGCTCCAAATAAATGATTTAAATATATAACTATGTCACGTCGTGATCCAGGTGGATATTGGTGGCCACCTGCCAAGTCCACCTGGACCCCCACCATTGTCTTTCTCAGCATTTTCAGTTTCCTTAATTGTAGCACAACTTACTATTTTTAGCAGTTTTTCGGGTCCTGAACTTCTGGAGCCGTTTTGAGGCCCTTAACGACGTTTTTTGGGGAATCCGGGGGCAACACCGGTCCATGGAAGTGTTGCCCGTTCCAACAATGATAGTGCTCGAATAGATCTTCTAATGAGCTATTGTACGCGTCAAACGGAGATCATATGCTAAAGTTACGACCCCGGGAAGTTGATGTACCAACTTACCCCCAAACGGGGCCCACAGTTTGGCGTTTCATCTCCTAGGGGTAGGTTTTGGAATGTTAAGGGTTTTTCATTGTTTCTCAACAATAAATAGGCCTTCGAGCCTCATTGTAAGTCAGTTCAGAGGCATGTAGCCCACACATCTCTTCTCAGAGATAGCTACCATCGCCCTAGCTAGTTTATTTCCATTTCTGATTGTAAGCATATTTCAGTATTTTCCATTAATGAAATGAAGTATTATTTCCGCTGCATATTTGTGTATATGGTTATCTCTGTAATTGGTTGCGTTCCTGTTTAAATCTGGATCATCAGAGCTAGCTGATTTGTAGAAAAGTTCTACAAAATTCTACATGGTATTAGAGCTAGCTGATTTGTAGAAAAATTCTACAAAATTATACATCATGAAGAAACAAGGGACAATATGAGTGTGTGTCGATTATAGGGATGTTAATCAGGCTTGTCCACAAGACAATTATCCCACTCCCTTTATCGATAAGATAATTGATGAATGTGCCGGATGTGAAATATTTTCATTTATGGATGGCTTTTTCCGGCTATAATCAAATCAATATCCACCCAGAGGACCAATCTAAAACTGTTTTTATTTGTCCATGGGCACATTTGTTTACAGGAAACTCCCTTTTGGTTTGAAGAACATTGGGGCCACTTTTTAGTGGGCAATGAACTATGTCTTCCATGACATCAAACACATTATTCAACCATACCTTGATGATTTACTTGCTCATTCACGAAAGCGGGCTGATCACCCGGAGCATTTTAGAGCTATATTTTTACGGTGCCGACACTAAAAAGATCGAATCAATCCACAAAAATGTGTATTTTGTGTTGGTTCTGGTCATTTGCTTGGTTTCGTAGTGTCTAAAGAAGGGATTCGACTCGAACCTCTTAAGGTTCAGGCAATTCTTGACTTGCCTCCACCTTCCAATCTACTACAATTATAGAGACTTCAAGGGAATGCTAACTTTCTAAGGAGGTTCATTCCCAATTATGCTAAAATGGCTAAAGGATTTACTCATATTTTGAAAAAGGGGATACCCTTCCATTGGGATCAAGTTGCGCAAGCTTCCTTTGATGCTCTTAAAGATACCTTGATTAGAGCATCATTAATGTACTCCCCGAATTATCAAAACGACTACTTCTTTTATCTCCCTGTTGTAGATACAACCATTGCGATGGTTTTAGTCCAAGAAGAAGATGGGATTGAACATTCGATATATCATTTGAGTCGCAATATCAACGATACAGAAGTTAAGTACTTTTACGTCGAAAAGCTAGCTTTTCCTTCTGTTCAAGATGTACAGAGATTTCACCACTATATCCTGCTCCAAAAGACCACTGTCATTTCAGATTGTAACCCTATGACATATGTTTTGCCACGTCAATTTCTAGGGGGGAAATACTCAAAATGGTGTTTGGAAACACTGGGGGGGTGGGGAATCAGTATTTCTTTTTAATTGTTATTTTTTATCACCAAAGCTATATATATATATATATATATATATATTATATAATATATATAATATATATATGGAACACAAAAATAGATAGCTGGAATAAATGCTTTTATTAACACAAACAATGCAATGAAATAAATATAATATCTAATTGGTTGCAATTAGTTCCCAAGCACCAACTTGAACTTTTGTGAGGCTCCAACCTCCAGAGCACCGACTCTGTTTTGCCAAGGCAATAGTTCTGCACTTAGGAGCACCAACTCCCAAGGATTATAGTCCTTTAAGTTCCGAGGCTCCAATCCCGTGGACTCCAACCCAAACTTGGTATAAATTGTTTTGATGTAGTTCTCTGCTCCCAAGCTTGCTAAGCTTTTGCTTCACTCCTGTTCTCCTACCTCTGCCTGAACTTCGGCTTCCTCTCACTCTGATTATGCACACACACTCTCCTTTTCTTGTTTTTCCTGTTTTATGTATCCCTGATGCCTCTGGCTGTTTGTTTCTGCTTTCCACTAGCTCTTCGGCTTCCTTAATGCTCGCTTCAGCTCCCTCTGCACTGGCTTGTCCTTTGACTTCCCTCTTCTTCATTGCCTTGGCTTTTTCGGTTTCCTATGCATTGGCTTACCCTTCGGCTTCCTGGCTTCTTGGCCGCTGTAGCTTCCTCTGTCTCTTCGTGCTCACCAACACTCTTGGGACAAGTTGATTTAACGACGAGGACCAAATACACAGAGCCAAACTGTTGCATGTTGAAATTGTAACAGAGCCCCCTTTTTTTCAATGATAATAGGCATACACAGGACTTTATTGTTTAAAGGACATGCCACATCCCAATCGCAATTGCAATCGGCTTTCGTTCAGGCCTCCTGAACTATCAGAACCGTTATCATAATCCTTTTGGCCTAAAAACCCCACGCAATACAATAATTGAAATACACAGGAAAATGATCAAAATTTGACTGAAACTCTAAAGGGTGGACTTCAAATTTATTACGCCCACATTAATACCTGCATCAAGTCTGCAATGTAATCGCAATCAACGCTTTCAGGGCAGCAAGGCCTTAAGCACTTGCAATATGTCGGATTCGACATAACAATAGACCAACCTGCAATGTTGCAACGGGTCTGCAACATTCATCGCAATCGGCGCGTGCAGAAGGACAACCCTTTGGGTCTTGCGATATGCCATTACTGATACGACAGATGCGATATGATATTAAATCATATTTCAGTGTTTTAGCGGGTTTGCATGTATCACATTATACGATATTTATATATATTACAAATTGCATGTTTTAATGCAATATAACTAAGTCTGAAATACTCTAAAAACATGCTTCAGAACTCTTTTGGCGGACTTCACAGTTTATGCACCCGAACTTATGTGTTCTGTCGGGTCCGGACATATGTGTTGCTGTAGGAGGTTTGGGGTGAGGACATATAAGCGAACTGCCGATATATATATATATATATTATATATATATATATATATATATATATATATATATAATATATATATACTTCTCCGTTCTGATAGTGTATTCCACTATAACTAAGTCTTCCGCCTCTGATAGTGTATTTGCATGCATATACACTAGATTGCTCCCGATAGCTCCCGATAGTGTATTCTTTAGCATTCTTTGCCATAATTTGCTCCGATAGCTCCTGATATCTCTATTTGCTTCCTCCGATGGCTCTGTTTTCTTCCTCTGGCTCCTAGAATATTTCCATTTTGACATCATTGAAAATCTATGTCAACAATCTCCCCCTTTGTTATTGTTGGCAATATTCGTTTGCTCTCCCCCTTTGACATCAATGGCAAAGGAATGCATATGGACTCCACCTATCAAACTGCTCCCCCTATAGAACTGCTCCCCTTGTCTTGCACCATCTTTATGAATGAACTTGAGTGATGCTAAAGAGATAACCCCCATCTTTTGATGAAGATTTTCAAATGCTTCTCGAGGAAGAGGTTTTGTGAAAATATCAACTATCTGCTCCTTAGTATTGATATATTCCAAGATGATGTTTTGTTCAGCTAATTGTTCACGAAGGAAATGATATTTGATTGGTATATCTTTGGTCTTTGAGTGCATCACTGGATTTTTGCTGAGACTGATAGCACTTGTGTTATCACAATAGATGGTAATTGGTTGATCTGTACTTGTGTTGACATCTTTTAGAGCTTCCTTCATCCATAGTATTTGAGTACAATAGTCTGCTGCAGCTATATACTCGGCTTTGACTGTGGATAATGATATAGATGTCTGTTTTTTTCTGAGCCAGGATACCAAACAGTCTCCCAGGAAGAATGCATTTCCACTAGTACTTTTTTGATCATCTATGCTTCTGGCCCAATCAACATTTGTGTATGCAATTACAATCAATGTTGAGCTCTTAGGGTACCAAAGACCGAAATCAGAAGTTCCTTTTAGATATTTGAGAATTCCTTTTATAGCCAAATAGGATTGTTTATGATCAGATTGAAATCCTCCCACCATTCCTATTTCCAGCAGTATGTTTGGTCTTGTAGCAGTTAAGTATAGAAGGGCTCCAATTATTGACCTGTAATGAGTTGCATCTATTGGAGGGGAGTCATCATTTTTACTCAATTTTCAATTTGTGGTCATAGGTGTGCTCATGGGTGCACAGTCTTCCATTCCATATATTTTAAGCATGTCTTTAAGATATTTGGCTTGAGATATAAACAATCCTACTCTGGTTTGAGATACTTGTAGTCCAAGGAAGTGAGATAACTCTCCTATCATTGACATCTCAAATTCTCTTAACATGTTTTGAGAAAATTCATGGCTCATTTCATCATTATTGCTAGCAAAAATCAGATTATCAACATAAACAAGTGTGACTAGTAACTTACCTTCATCTGTCTTTATGTAGAGATTACTTCCTGCTACTCCCTTCTTGAAGCCTTGTTGTTATAGATAGTGATCCAATCTTGCATACCAAGCTCTGGGACCTTGTTTCAACCCATATAATTCCTTTTCAACTTACATACTAAGTATTTTCCTTCCGTTAGATCAAACCCTTTTGGTTGCTCCATGTAGACTTCTTCCTTGAGTTCCCCATTCAGAAATGCTGATTTTATGTCCATTTGATAGATTTTGAATCCTTTTGAGCAAGAAAATTCCAAGAACATCCTGATAGCTTCTGTACAAGTTACTGGTGCAAATGTTTCTTCAAAGTCAATTCCTTCAATTTGTGAATAGCCTTTGTAAACAAGCCTTGCCTTGTTTCTGATAACTTGTCCATCTTCATTCATTTTATTTTTGAATACCCACTTGGTTCCTATTATGTTTTTGTCCTTTGGACGAGGTACCAGCTCCCATGTCTCATTCTTCTCAATTTGGGACATTTCTTCTTCCATGGCTTTTACCCAATGATGATCCTTGCTTGCGCAAATGTTTCTGGTTCTATCATGGATAGAAGAGCAATAATGTTTCTCTTTGGTGTAATTATCATCCTTCTTCGGGTTTGCATCCCTTCATCTCTATTGCCAATAATCTGCTCTTTTGGATGATATTTCTGGAGAAACTTCGTCTTTGAAGGGGTATGAGGTGGTTCTTTTTCCTCTTCTTCTTCTTCAATAAGAGGATCATCTTCATGTTCTTCAATTTCTTTTTTTGTAAGGTCTTCATCAATATTTACATCAATGCTTTCCACTATTTTCTTTAGTAAAAAATTGTAGCACTTGTAGGCTTTGCTATGTGTAGAGTATCCAAGGAATATCCCTTCATCAACCCGAGAATCAAACTTTCCTGGTGAGCCATCATTGATTTTTATGAAGCACTTGCTTCCAAAGATCTTGAAGTACTTTACTGAAGCAGGTCTTCCTTTCCATAATTCATAAGGAGTTTTTTCACAATTTGGTCTTAATTGAGTTCGATTCAAGGTATAGACAGCTATCCCAACTGCTTCTCTCCAGAATTTTCGCTGCAAGTTTGCTGCTAATAACATTGTTCTTGCCATTTCTTGAACTGTTCAGTTTCTTCTTTCAATTACCCCATTTTGTTGGGGTGTTCTGGCAACATAAAATTCTCTTTTAATTCCATGTATATTACAGAACTCATTAAATTCTTTTGATGTGAATTCTCCCCCTCTATCTGTTTTGAGGCACTTAATTTTTTAGTCCTTTTCATTTTCTACAAGAGATTTTAGATTCTTAAAACACTCAAATGTTTCAGATTTATATTTTATAAAATATATCTACATCATTCTAGTATAGTCATCAACAAATAAAACAAAGTACCTTTCTCCTTGGAGTGCCTGATTTCTAGTTGGTCCACATAAATCAGCATGGATGATCTCCAAGGGTTTTGATGTAGAGAGCTCCTTGGTCTTGTGGCTGGTTCTGGTTGCTTTCCATGTTGACATGGACCACATACTCCTTTATTTGGTTTGAATATTCTTGGGATGTCTCGTACAACTTTAATCTTGCTGATATTGATTAGATTTTCGAAGCTTGTATGTCCAAGTCGCTTGTGCCACTACCAACTTTCATTTGTCTGACTCAGGTAGCATTTATTTTCTTGAATCTTGTTCAGAATGTAAATGTTGTCTGGTGTTCTAACCCCTTTCGCCATAAGTTCCCCTGAGGAAGAGTTCCTTATTTCACAGTCTTTGGTGCTAAAGACAACATTATTTCCTTAATCACAGATTTGGCTGACACTCAGGAGGTTGTGTTTGAGCCTGTCTACTAGCAGATCATCTCGAGCTTTTCCTTTTCCATTGATAGGAGTAATAGTTCCTTTTCCCACAATTTTGGCAGATCCACTTCCAAAGGTTACATTTCCTTCCTTTTTGCTCAATGAGACAAACTTCCTTTTGTCCCCTATCATCTGTAGGGAGCACCCACTATCCAAAAACCAATGATTTTCATTATTTTGAGCATATAGAGCTAGGCCACATTTATCCATGTTGGGATTCTCACTACTTGCTTTTCCTCTTTTGAGTGGGCAGTTTTGTTCATAGTGTCCATTATTGTAGCATAATGAGCAAATCAAATCAAATTTGGTCAAGGGATCAAACGAATTGAAGGTTTTGATTTTTCCCTGCCTTTTGGGGCCATATGGTTTGATTATTTGATGCTTTAGATTTGGTGTTTCACTCTTGCGAGCCATGCAATGTCTGATTTGATGACCAACATTTTTTACAATGAAAACAATGTCCAAGAAAGATAGTTTTATACCTGTTGTAGTAGCCACGGTTTGAGTCAATTTCCTTCCTTGGAATCACTCCCGCTTCATTCTTTGGATTTGAGATGGGCCTTTCATGGAATACTGGTTTATATTTGCTATAGTATCCATGATTCGAATCCACATTCTTCTTTGGAGTTATTCTTTCTTCATTCTTCGGATTTGGGATGCGCCTTTGATGACATACTTTTTCTTTTTTTGGGTTGTTGGAAAGTGCATCAGCATAGCTTTTCACACTATTCTTAGTGCTTGATGATTCTCCTTTAAAACCTATTCTAGACTTGTCATGTTGAGGTTTTTGATTTTTTAGGATAGTCTCAAGTATGAGAGTTTTTCCAACCCTTTTTGACTTGCTCTAATTCCTTCCTTAGAAATATTATTTCGGCCTCACGTTCTTCGCAAGTCTCTCTTTTTTTTTAGCTTTGTTTCCAAGAGATCTTCTCTTCTTCTTGTTTCCTCGTTTTCTACCTTGAGAGAAATGATTTTATTCCGTAATTTCTCATTTTCTTCAATGGAAATTATTAACAGTTCATCTATATTTCCTTCTAGCCCTGAGTCATCATCATTTATGAATGCCATAAATAATGTTTCTTGGCTTTCATCATGGTCACTTTCCTCATCTGATTTCTTTTTGATGACTAAATTCATCCTCATCAGACTCATCTTGCTTAGAGAAGAAGTTCTTCTTATTGATCCCTTTCTTTTTGTATACCATTCTTTTAGAATTTCCTTCATCATCACTATCATGTTTATGAAGAAATTTTGTAGCTAATGACCTATTTTTCCACATTTGAAGAAGATAAGAGGGTACTTACCTTTTAGCTTAGATCCTTTCTTCAGCTTTCGTACAAATTGTGCCAATTCGGCTTCCACTTCGGAGTCATCACTACAGTGATTCCTTTCTTTCCCCTTCTTTGATTTTGAAGCCTTGAATGCTGCATCTTTAGAGCTTGGGCCACCCTTTCTCATCTCATATGCAGTGAGGATTCCATGGAGTTCATCCATATTTAGAGTATTTAGATCCTTTGCTTATTCTATGGTGCTTATTTTGGAGTCAAATCTATCTGGAAGAGATCTTAAGACCTTTTGAACAATGGTACTTTCTTCAATCTTTTCGTCCAGTCCTTTAAGAGAGTTGACCACTTCAGCTACTCAAAGAAAGTATGATGCAATATCTTCTTTATCTTCCATTTTTAGACTTTCAAATTTCCTTCTATGAGTTTGAAGCTTTGCCTTCTTGTCTTTTGAGTCCCCATCGTATAAGCCAATTAGCTTATCCCACATTTCTTTGGCATAGTTACAATTCATGAATTTTGTAAACTTGGAATCAGTGATTCCACTAGTGATGGAGTTCAAGGATTTTGCATTTGCAATGTAGGCTTTCCTCTCGTCTTGATCTCTTGGAAGAGTGGGAGGAATCTGGTAGTCATTTAGAACGAAATGCGAGACTTCAGGTCAAAGGTACATTAAGTAGTAGGTCATTCTCTTTTTCCAGAAACCAAAATTAGTGCCATTGAACAGGGGAGTTCTTCCTGATGCTTCGTGATTTCTCATCATGGCTATGAATCCTTCTTCAAGCTGTTAGGCTAATATGAAGAAGCCTGCACGGATACCAATTGTTGGAAATACTAGGGGGGGGGGTTGAATCAATATATATATATATTATATATATATATATATGGAACACAGAAATAGATAGCTGGAATAAATGCTTTTATTAGCACAAACAATGCAATGAAATAGATACAATATATAACTGGTTGCAATTAGTTAAGCACCAACTTGTAATTTTGTGAGGCTCCAACCTCCAGAGCACCAACTCTGTTTTTCCAAGGCAATAGTTCTGCACTTAGGAGCACCAACTCCCAAGGATTCCAGTCCTTTCAGTTCCGAGGCTCCAACCCAAACTTGGTATAAACTGTTTTGATGTAGTTCTCTACTCCCAAGCCTGCTGAGCTTCTGCTTCACTCCTGTTCTCCTGCCTCTTTTTCCTCTGCCTGAACTTCGGCTTCCTCTCACTCTAATTATGCATACACACTCGCCTTTCCTTGTTTTTCCTGTTTTATGTATCCCTAATTCTTTTGTCTGTTCGTTTCCACTTTCGACTGGCTCTTATGCTTCCTCAACGCTCGTGTCAGCTCCCTCTGCACTGGCTTGTCCTTTGGCTTCCCTCTTCTTCATTTCTTTGGCTTTTCGGTTTCCTCTGCAATGGCTTAGCCTTTGGCTTCCTGGCTTCTCGGTCGCTGCAGCTTCCTCTGTCTCTTCGTGCTCACCAACACTGTTGGGACATGTTGATTTAACAGCGAGGACAAAATACACAGAGCAAAATTGCTGCATGTTGAAATTGTAACAGAGCCCCCTTTTTTACAATGATAATAGGCATACACAGGACTTTATTGTTTAACGGACATGCCACATCCCAATCATAATCGCAATCGACTTTCGTTTAGGCCTCTTGAACTATCGGAACTGTTATCATAAGCCTTTTGGCCTAAAAACCCCGTGCAATACAATCACTGAAATACACAGGAAAATTATGAAAATCCGACTGAAACTCTGAAGGGCGGACTTAAAATTTATTACGCCCACATTAATACCTGCATTGAGTTTGCTGTGTAATCGCAATCGACGCTTTCAGGGCAGCAAGGCCTTAAGCACTTGCGATATGTCTTTTTTGCCTTTATTTTTTTTCACTTTCTACCATCCCTTTGAGTTTGGTTCAACAAAAACCATTCAAAATTCCCTCCATATTGTTTTTAGTGACATTCCTTTGTTTGAGATTCGTGTACTTTTTTTGTGCCCCCCATCCCATTAGCTGCCAAGATTTCAACCAAGTTGATGCCCTTATGTATATGGGTTGTGATTTTAGACTGAGCCTCTACACCCCTTTTGCTTGGTTACCATGTTGTACCTGCATATACTCTTGAATTGCTTGGATCTCCACGGGTTCTTCCTCTTCTTCATTTGAGAGATGAGGATTTGATACCTACCATACTTTTGGCATATGTGCCTGCCCCTTTTTATTTTTTGGATTTTTTTTTTGCTTGAGGGCATGTGCTTTGTAGGTGATCTGTTTGAAAGCATGTTTGACATTTAAATGTCGTGTTCTTGTAATCTAATACTTGGCCCCATTAAATTTTTTTGTGATTTAGCTGACTGTGGTTAGGTAGGCCTTTGCCAAGGTCTAACTTTACATCGCTTTTGGCAAAACAAAATAGACCTTTCTCTACTCTTTCTAGGTCCATCTTTTTGAATTTTCCCAAAGTATTTATAATGTCCTCTAGGACCTTATGGTGCCAAAAACACAATCTCCTTTGTTAATTTTGTAGTTGCCACATATCCTACCTCTATTATGGAATTTGCTAGAATTTATTATTTGTGTGACCTTTAGGAGACAAATGTTGATCCAAGACTCATAAGGTAGCTTGAAGTTGACATTCCATTTTCTTTGTCTTTGTCAAAGTCTGAATATAAATATTTAGTTAAATTAAAGTCATCCACCCATGAATATTTGACTCAAAAGTCTTGAATTCCTTTTAAATACTTCATAACCCTTTTTGTAGTAGACCAATGTCTTTCATAAGGATTTTTCATAAATCTTAAAAGAATTCCAATAATGAATGAAACGTCTAGTTTAGTAATGGTGAGGTAGATAAGACTTGGTTTTTTACAACTTATTTGTACTTGTTTACATCCTCAAATTCATTCCCTTATTTTGATGTCAACTTCAAATTATGTTCCATCAGAGTAGATAGAGGATACCCTTTGAAAAACGGGATACCCTTCCATTGGGATCAAGTTGCGCAAGCTTCCTTCGATGCTCTTAAAGATACCTTGATTAGAGAGTCATTAATGTATTCCCCAAATTATCAAAACAACTACTTCTTTTATCTCGCCGCTACAGATACAACCATTGCGTTGGTTTTAGTCCAAGAAGATGGGATTGAACATCCAATATATCATTTGAGTTGCAATATCAATGATACGAAAGTTAAGTACTCTTACGTCAAAAAGCTAGCTTTGGTTGCTGTTTAAGCTGTATAGAGATTTCACCACTATATCCTGCTCCGAAAGACCACTGTCATTTCAAATTGCAACCCTATGACATATATTTTTTCACGTCAATTGTTGGGGGGGAAATAATCAAAATGGATCATCATTTTATAGGAATTTGATTTTGAATTCATCAAATCCAAATCAAATAAATCTCTCGTTTTCGTTGAGCTTCTTTGTGGCCTTCCCTCGAATGTCATTGATTCAACATCAGAACCCTCAATTCTGGATGAGTCTCTGTAGCTGATTTAGTCATATGACCCATGGTACTGAGATATACTGATTTATCTCCAGACCCAAACTTTTCGGCTCGATACCTTTCGCTCGCAACAACGATGTATTCGATACCAAGCCAAATATTATCTGATCATTTGCGAAACTCTTTACCGTCATGGTATCGATCTGATTTTACGGAGGTGCCTCACACAAGAGGAAGCTGAGAAAGTTTTGAATGATTTCCATTAAGGTGCTTGTGGTGGACACTTATCTGGTTATGCTACCGTATAGAGGATTCCTCATGTTGGTACTTCTGGCCTACCATATTCAAAGATTGCATTATTGCTGTCAGAAGCTGTCATGCATGCCAGATCTATGATCGTAAACCTAGATTACCACCTGCACCGTTGCATCCTATCATCGCTATTGGACCATTTTCCAAATGGGGCATTGACTTCATGACATGTAACCCTCACTCGGCCAGGGGGCATGGGTACATTATAGTCATCGTTGACTATTTCACAAAATGGGCCGAGGAAATGCCTACATTAAACAACAGTGGCGAGATGACTACACGTTTCTTTTTCAACCATGTGGTTGCCCGGTTTAGTGTACCACAGGCTATAGTTATAGATCATGGGTTGCATTTTCGCAATCACATGATGACTAAGTTAACTGCCAAGTTAGGACTTTCACAAGATAGTTCTACTCATTATCCACAAACTAATGGACAAGTTGAGGCCATCAACAAAGTCCTTAGGTGAATTCTTCAAAGAATGATCGGGGTTCATAAACGAAACTAGCATTTAATCCTGTACTCTGCTTTGTGGGTATACTGAACCTCGGTAAGGAATGCAACTGGATTCACACTCTTTCAATTGGCGTATGTTCTAGAGGCAATCTTGTCGATACAATGTGAAATTTCATTTCTTAAACTCACAACTGATCTGTTACTCGACACTTCTAATGAAGAAGCACGTTTCTTAGAACTCATCCATCTGGATGAAAACTGTCTTGTGCTGCATTGGCTAATGAAGCACATAAGAAACGAATCAAGGCACAATACAATCAAAATGTCAAGCCTCGTATTTTCTCAGTAGGAGACCTGGTCTTACTTTATGATCAGGGAGCTGATAAACTAAGAGCAGGAAAATTTGAACCACTATGGATGGGTCCTTATATTGTCAAGCGTGTTCTGGAAAAAGGTGCCTACAAGTTGGTGTATTATGATGGAATTCCATTGTTGCAACCCCAAAACGAGTTGTATCTCAAACGTTACTATGCTTAATTGAGTGTAGTAAAATCACTGTATATATGCTTTACTTGCATTTGTGTGTGTCAGTGTGTCTTTTAGAATTTTTCTGTGGTTAGTAATCCGCTTTGTATTTGTTATAGATGTCAGAATATTTGGAACAATTTGTTGGTTATGTCGATGGTGCTAGTTGTAGTACGCAGAGCCTATATTCTATAGCATGGGCCATTTTTGCTCCAAGTGGCAAGTTAGTGAGTTTTCAAGGGATTTGTATTGGTCGTTCTACGAACAATATCATTGAGTATAGCGCATTGATCTAACTTCTCTCTAATACCATTTCACTTGGCATTCGCCGAATCATCATTAGGTTGGACTCAAAACTTGTCGTACTACAACTTACAAGTGTTTATACCGTCCAAAAACCAACTATTCTTTGTATGTTCCTTAGAGTTCATCTTTTGGAAAGACATTTTGAGTATATTCAATATCAACATATTTCCTGAAACTTTAACACATTAATTGATTCTTTAGCGAACTATGTGTTAAACAGACATTTGCGACATATGTAAAAGTAAATTTTCAATTTACATAATTAGTTGAATAGGATTGCACATAACCATATATAAAAACTCTGAAAGTAAAAATAGATAGATGTTTTAAGGTTTTTATAAAATTTGTGTCCAATACATGTTTGGTCATCTCACCTAAAAACTCAAAATGCATACAAAAATCATCCTAAGTAGACCTAGTGATGTTCATGATAACAAGTCACAGCCTGAGCTATCATGCACGATAGCCTCATCCAATGGCTAGGAACACTAATAGTATGGCGCTGCAGCCTCACAGGTAACTCCTCGATTCAGGCATCTGGAATACCGAGGGTTAACCCCTTTACATGATCCTGCAACTCTGCTAGTGTCTCGGTCAAATCCAAATACTGGAGAACTGCTCTCCCAACATTTCTCTGGCTGGTCCACCAGCCTCCTGTTGATGTCCCATAGGTCGAACAATACCAAATCTATATGCATGAGAACAATTTTAGTTTAGTCTTGGTAACATAAAAAACAAAAAAACATGTAGAAACTTAAAAATAAAAAACATTTGGTCAAAAACAATTTACCTATAACACCTTGTTGAGCGCCCACTAGTAAAATCAAATCTGGATCTCCACGAAAATCCATCCCTATGTATGGATTCTTCTTGATGAAAATGTGTTGACGATCGATCCAACTGAAGAATGCAGTAGAAAATGTGATTGATGATTGACCAGCATGTCTAGCCATCAATTCGACCCACCTTTGCATCTGTGGATATCTAGGACTGGCTACACCTAGTGTTACATGCTGAGGTTGCATCAATGGAATTCTCTCTAAGGTAAAAGCGATTAAGATCGATCCATAGCTAAAATTCTTCATCTTATCACTCTTTACCTTTGTCAGCTGCTCTTTCATTGAAGAAAGTACAATCTCACACTAGTTGATTACAGTTGGCTCAAGACACTCAAGCACATACTGCATGTATGATCTATTTGCCAGATGAAGTGTCACACTGCTTGCCAACTTTTTGATAGTGAAAAGGATTGTTCTCAAAGACAAATCACGTACATCCATGATCTTTATTTTCCCATCCTTGCTAGGCTGTGTACCTGTTCGACAAAACTATCGCATGTAGTCCCTCACCGATTCACCCCCACGGGCAAATCCTGAAAGATAAATGGGGGAACCACGTCTCGAAAATATGGTAAGAAAGCAAACATCATCGATCATAATAGCGACCAATTTATCCCTTATGTGAAGATCCTGATCTGTTGGATCCCATGCATGAACTAAGAACTGCAATAGTTTTAATAGTTGCTTCATCCTGGACAACCTGAAGAAGTATTTGAGAAACCCACAGTTTCTAAGGGCCTCAACAGTACTCGGATCATTTAGGGAAACCATGTATTATTCTTCATGCTCTCTTTCTCACCAAGTAATAGAAATTCTGATCCAATCAAAGCCTGAAATCAAACCATAAGCTTAGTTAGGATCCATTTCATGCAAAAAACTAGAGAAATTTCGGGTCAAATAGGTGAAACAAATTTGTAAAACTCGCCTAGCGTAGCCCAGGTCAGGAGACAATGTGCTATAGAGTAGGTAACCTTCTGTTTGGGTGCTTTGCAGTGCAATTTTCAATGTGGAAGGTTGCGCTGAGCCTAGGGCGAAATATACTAACCCGAGGGTCCCTAAAAACCTAAAAAATTTGCCTGAAACTGCAAAAGAATGACATGAAAAGAAAGAGAAGGGGTAGATCTTCTACCTGGTCCAGGCGGTATGAGAAAGGATCCACAGAATCTCTTGCAATCAGCTACTGAAGTTGGAGGTAAAAAACTTGTTCAGAGCACAAAACTGAATGGTAAATATCAAATGGTAAAACTAGCATGGTAAATTCTTGTTTTATGTTTATTTCATGATCATTAAATGAAAAACTTTAGTATTTACCTATTTTTACCAATGTAATCCGTTTGGAAGTTATTTGAGTAGGTTTACAACTAATTTACTGAATTTGACGTGCACAATCGTGAATTGTATCTTTGACCATAGAGCATACTTTTATCTCTTTTTCGATCTTTATTAAACATTGAAAAAGGAACCCCCTTGGAGTCATCTTTAAGCTCTTTTAAGACTCTTGAAATATGAAAAGACTGCCAAGCGCTTTTCCTTGTCAGCTCGTTAACAGATTGGAAA
This sequence comes from Pinus taeda, assembly GCA_000404065.3. Classification (NCBI taxonomy): domain Eukaryota; kingdom Viridiplantae; phylum Streptophyta; class Pinopsida; order Pinales; family Pinaceae; genus Pinus; species Pinus taeda. The sequence goes on from APFE030712231.1 coordinate 18,988, forward strand.
CGATATCTACTCAGTATAAGTTTAACTATTTTTTGAACTGGGATAGATTATTTACAAAAAAGGAATACGTTGATCGAACGTGGTCAATAGGTTCTCTCTTGTATTATTTTATGCTTTTCCGGACTTGAGAGACAAATGTATGAAAAAGAACTTGTGGAGTTTTCTTTTTGTCCATTTTCAAACTCTCTAAACATGAAAATGACTGAGTTATCATTGTCGTTAAACTCGTGAAAACATCAAATAGTGACAAACTTGTCCATTGTGACAAGACCGAGTTTGACCTTCACTAAACTCATTAAAACATCACATAGCGATGGATTCACCCGATGGGTGGAATTATACAACAAGCATATGTTATCCTCCTCAATCTTGATAAAAAAAAGAGGTACTGGTCAACAATGATTGGGGAAAATGGGAAAATGGGTAAACAACATTATGGTAACAGGTCGCTCTTGAACATGACACTTTCACTTGATCTTTGTGACTACTTGGGCTGGGTTATTTGCTTAATGGTTATCATACCTATGGTATATCATACCATCCATTACTTTGGTTTTGGGTCAATGTTGCCAATTCATTCAGTGTCACCAACATGTTCAAGAGAAGTCAACCAGTGAAATTCATCCTTTGCAATACTCATAAACCTTCATTTTCATGACCGCCATTCCTGAACCTTGTGTCATCAGGCACATTTCATCTCCAAAAATCATTACACTCGTTTCGTGTCATTGATGTGGGATACATCAAGGCCCTCCTATGACAAGTCACTTCTTGTCGACATCAACACATTATCCAAGAAGTTGACTTAGAAACACCCTTTCAGTACCTTGGGGCTTGCATACATCAATGGAAAGTTCTCGCTTTCGGTGATAGGTTAACATAACTGGCCTTTGACCGAAAGAATTTATATGGTGTTTGACACAAAAACATTTATTCACACCATGCAAAATGTACTGTAGTACCTTGAGAATCATTATCATTATCGACGATCTCTCTCGCGTCTCTTAACGACTTACATCATTGGCTGGTAATCAGACGATGTCTTCCCATGTTCAACTTCAGATCACATATTCACATAGTTAGACTCGTACTTGAGTGAACGATTGGACGAGATAGAAGACCTCGGATCTAGTTTCATCCATCAAGGCTGTGATTTTAGGAGAGTACTAAATCATCTGTATGATGGTTTTACACTAATGTTCATCCCATCATGGGTCTATATCTGTAGACGACTATCTATGTACATGTAATGAAAGTTTATATGCTGAGTATGGGTATGCCTTCCCTCAACAATTCATGAAAAATCCAAAATATTATGATATAATGTATTGTAATTGATGCAGGTCACCATCCGCTTCAGAACCTCCTCATCACATCGTAAAGCATATCACTTGACATTATCATTTCGACTTCATGCTTTAAGGGGAAACTGTTACAGGTCTATTTGGGCACATCACTCCCAACATTCAAATCAGTACTATTAAGGCTCATCAAACCTTAATTCAGTTGCTACATACTTGTTGATGCCCCGAAAATCGTTGTATCAACATTGGGGGATAACCACCCGGTCCGGACCTTAATACAGCTCCTTTTCCGTTTGGGATGGTGGCTCTAACTGGATATAATGGGACCAGTTTCCCAATAATGAATAAAAAGGGGTGGATGAGTGATTGGTTATCTGATCTAATGATAGGCGAATAACTTAATCTATCAAAAAAAAAAAAAAAAACTAATACTAATCCCGGGAACAATTATTCTTTGGAAATGCAGCGTTTGATGATCTTTGTCTATTGACAGGCATATAGATGACTCTATCAAATAAACATAGATATTTATTCATTCAAAGATTACTTCATTTAAATAGTTAAACAAAGTGATTAACACAAGATTGCTGCACTTATCATTTATATCATCGATACATACATGATTAGAAGAAAAGCATACTATAAACAGCCAATAGTGGAATGAATAAAGAATGCTGTTAAAACACACACATATATATATGCGATAATAGCAAGAGCGATCAAATGACAATTCATATAAAAAGAATGAGTCCAGACATAGATAATAGTACAATATGAGATGCTAATCAATCCCAATATCAATCGCTATTTGAAATTCTTCCTTCAACGCATAAATACTTTCAAACAAAGACAATAGTGCACATTTGCATAAAAGCTTCCTTATCAAAATCAGAATGATTGGTCCAGTTTTATAAAAGAATATCCCTGAAGTACAATAGTGCAACTTCAGGGTTTAATTCATATACAACACTTTACAACCCTTTCTAAATACATGAAAGGGTCTATAAATACTACACTAAACTAAATATCTATGAAACTAAAATCCTAATTAATTGGTATCAATTGACGGTAACTATCTCCTTTGCAGCGATCTGGCAGTTGACGGCATGAATCATCATTCAGGCTGTTTTCCTTTAAACCTGAGCTGACTTATCGCAAGCATTGGCTCCACTTCGGGTGGTCTGTTGAGGCGAGAATTGAGTTGGGCGGCATAGGTGGCATCGTGAATATCGGGAATAATATACCCGATTGAATCTGTGAGGCATTTGAGGGCGGCTCTCTGGCTGTACGGCTTGACTAAAAAGAACCAATAGGTGTCCCATGTCAAACTGTTAATTCTTGCGATTAACCTTCCATTTTTCTCTAGCTCCGGGTAACATGACTGCTCCAATATTTTTGCTGCTGTTAATTTGCCTGGAGTACATTGAGAAATCATGTTAGACAAGTAAAGAGCATTATTAACCAATTCAACCAAATTACTAGTGGTTGTTTTGCATCTTGATATTGCTCTTTCTTCCTTCATTAACTGAGACTGCCATTCTGTAAATAATATTTCTTTATGCGATTCTAAAATTCTTGGTAAATTAGCTGCCTGTCCCTGATCGGTATCTTGCCATTCAAGAAAATTGGTCAATGTTTCTTCGGCTTGATCCAAGTTTGTTCTGGCCTTTTCTACTTTCTCACTTATTGATGTCGTTAAATCGCATAATGGTTCTGCCTGGGCGATTTGCTGACATACAAGCTTCATCTGATTTATCAATTCCTTGTTTATCTGAAATGCCTCTACTTTGAATTCATTTATCTGTGGTAGCTTCTTCGTTTGCTCTAGCTGGGGTGATAATTGAGCAATCTGCTCGTCTTTGGACTTCAACATTTGTTCATTTGATGCTTTTAGTTGTGCCAATGCCTCAGATAGTTGCTTCTGCTTTTGAACTGCGCTGTCATCAATTCTCTTTTTCTCTTCTTGCAATTGTTTAGTCAACTGATTGTTTATTTGTTGTTGTACTACCAATTGTTGTTCTGCCTGCTCGGCCTTTTGCTGTGCTTCCGATAGTTGCGCTTGTAGAGAAAATATGTCCTGGTCTTTTGTCTTCAATAAACTGCTCACCTCTGATGCTTTGTCTATTGTCGCCGCCGAATAGGCTCCAGCATATTGTGATAGTTTTGTCAAATCATCAGAGGGGTCAAATTCCTCTTTCCAAAGCACATTGCCCGTCACTGTTTGTTCTGGGAATAAGGAAGGTTGATCAGTCCTTCTCCTCTTCCTCTGTCGTTTCACCACAGCTTTATGTCTTGGGCTATAAAAGACGTCTAAGTGAGGAATCTCTTCAATCTGCAAAATAACCTGGTCGGAAGGATCCTTTGGGATTATTTCTACTTCTTTTGACTTTGGTGGGTCGTTGGTTTCACCTGAAACCTACTTTGAAGTCGCCTCCTGTGTATTGACCTCTTTTGATGTCTCGTCATCTTTAGAGCATTCAAGATTGCTGATAATTGAATTAAATTGCTGCCATTCCTGGAGCAATTTCGGATCAATATGAGTATCTTCATTTACATTTAAACTGCTATGTTCTTGCTCTTTCGCCTGGGTCTCTTCTTGTCTTTTCTCATGCACTTCTTCCTGTTCCTTTGATGTAACAGGAGGTTCTTTAACAAGTCGCTACTCAGGCTCGCTTGATTCTGTTGTTGGAGTCGTCGCTAACAGATCTAGAGGTAGAGTTTGCAACCTCTGCTCTCTAAGTCTGTTGAATTCAACTAATCCTTCATCTTTGTATTCAATTATAGCGAGTGATTTAACTTGATACATTGACTCGGCCGATGAGAAAAAGTCCTCAAATCTATCTTCTTTATGCTCGAACTTGGTCAATTTGGCCTGTTCGAGTGCATTATAGGCGACTTTGCATGGATCAAATCTCCTACTAGGAAGAGTTGCCAGAGTTAATGGCTTTATTTTCTCAGCTTCTTTCTCTGCATGTTTGAAATCATGTCGAGTGTAGATACCACATCTCAAGGGAAAAGAGGGCCAGACCTGCTTCTTATTCTTCTTTAGAGTTTGTGTAACTTCATCGAAGATAATCTGATAGGCTATCTCCCTGGCCAGCAGTTTATCAGATATGTATAGAGGAAGAACGTGGGGTTTGGCTTGACTGCCAAAAATTATGATATAAGTGAACTTTTCCTCCCCAAACCAATTTCCTATTGATGTTAAATCAATCCCTGCTTGGTAGGAGATCTTAGGGGCAGGCTTATTAAAAATAGAATGATGAATGGGCAACATGAAGCCGTTGCAGATTTGGTATAAATGGTGCTTGTAGTTGGTTTTCCACAACTTCTGATGGTATATGTGAATGGGTGTGGGGTCTTGCGACGTCCACCTCCATCCAAGCACAGGAAATTCAGATTTGAAACACAGGATGTCTAGCATATAAGCGCTATAGTAGAATGGGGGAATGAGCCTTTCAGTGACGCGGGACTTGGTTCTAAAATCAAGAACCGCGGTTGCTCATTTATCGGACAGTATAGTTGCCCAATCCATTATTTCACCATTACATGCCGATTCCATCAAGGGAACCATTTCTATGGTAAAATTAGCGGAATCATGTAATCCCCACAACCTACACATCATTATCCCATCATAGCAATAAGGAGAGCATAGAGAATCGACCGAGTACTTACCCGAAGATTCATGCTTGTGTTTTGCTGGATTTTGTCTCCAATCCCGAATGGGTTCGGATTCAGTCTCGTTCTCAGCTCGGAATTTCTCCAGAAATGCCGTGTTATACTTCTTCTCTGGCACAGGTAAATGATACATTTGCCTTAAATCCTCAGCTTGAAAGGAACCGAAAATTCTCCCATCTCTGGTGCTGAAGGTTCTGTCTGTAATTGGGATTTCCTGAATTGACCATCTCACCACATCTGTATATGGGTTCCGGAGCCGCTATTCAATGAAGAAAAGAGTTGGCTAAGTCCTTTAGATTAGCATCAGATTTGCGAGTGCTATCTGCTGAGGCTTGTACTACTGTCATCATTGGCCCTTCGGCTTCAATCAAATTATAGGTACCTTGCCAAGTAGTTCTGGCGAGTCCTAGGCATGTAGTAACCGATATTAATCCTTTCTTTTTAGTTCCTGGATCAATGATGAGTTGCCCTATGGCCGGCCAAGCGGAAGCAATTGCATTTTTCTTGGACTTCTTCCCCATTCTGCTTGAAGTTGTTACTTCGGAAGAATTCTGCAAGGAATGATAATGAATGTAATACATAAAATTTCTAGCGCGAATCGAATATGAGTGAGATATATATCGATAAATGCATGGTGAATGATTAACTTAAGGTGGCCTCGGATACAATCTGTGAAAAGATTTTAGGCTTACTGTTTCATTAAATGGCCGTTAAGACTTGTCAATCCTTTAAATGCCCGTCATTTCGATTATTGGCCTAATGATTTATTTGAAGCATGCCTTGGATGTTTTGGCGGTTGAGCGTGGATGAATGGCTATTCAGAAGATAAGGCTTTTAATACGAATTAATCGTAATAAACCAGCTTTAAGATTTTCTTTAAAATCTGCGCTTTTGGCTTTATCGCAATCGGGCATCGGGGAAATCGTAAATCGTTACATCTGTTCCATTTGGAATCCCCGATCGCCGATAGCGATATCGTATTACGTCGGGAGTATTGACTAGGGCACTTTAAAAGCATGCATGGTAAATCACCGATCGCCGATAGTGATATCGCATCGCATCGGAGCGAAAGGGAGTTTTATTGCGCCAGATTATTATTGCCGATATCCGATAGCCTATTTCGCATCGGAGAAAACCAATGGGTCCTTAAGTTGTGTTTCCTTTGTCATTGCGATATGCGATCTTGCGATCGCTTTATCACAATGATAAAAGATTAATCATTTATATATAAGGCCTTTGATTGGTTTATCCAAAAGGTTTAGTAATGTTTTATTTTATTATTTCGAACCTTTTTGAATAAAACTAAGTTGATACCAATTAAAATTAAAAAGGGACCCATTTCACATTATAGTTTTGGGATAATAATGATATGAAATGGAGGGTTGTTGTAGGGCACAACAATTGGCGATTCGCTGGAAGAAACAATTATCTCTGAAAAGTATGGAAATACTTAAACTTTTTTCAAAATAGAAATTTCATCAAAGGGGAAAATTCTAATACAACTAGGTATACTTGCATTCCAAACAAAATGAAACTCTCTTTGCTAATTCCCTCTCTTGTTTAAAATTAGATACATTCTAAATTTTAAATTGGCCTCTATTGGTTGATAATGATAAAACAGAAAACCTTTCCAAATCAGCTTTTAGAATTAACTCCTTTGTCATAGGTAGAGCCTCTGCTGCCAGCAAACGTCCATAGTTTCGACAGGGATACCTTTTAACCATGTCATTGTCCATTGTCCCCTTCATCTCAGAGTATGATTAACAGAATGAATTCAAAACATGTTTTTCACATTTTGCATTTCTTTTCTATTTTTTGTTATTTTGTAAGATAAAAAGCCATTGTCCTGGTTTGGTGGCTAGCTGAGTGACAATGCCATTCACTGGTAGTAATTTAACCGAACAAGCTGGCTCATGATGAGACCCCTTGTCTTATCATTAAAGCCATTACCCTGTTTTGGTATGCAGTATTGGTAATGTCGGCTAAACTATTTCCCTATGAAAATGGTAAGGAGGCTTGTAATAAGACCTCTTATCTTTTATATCCAATATTCTTAGAATTACACTCTGAGTAATCACAAGCTTTGGTGAGTGGAATAGACAATTTTCTCCTTAAGAGTAAATGGATGACAAGGTAAGACTTGAAGATGCTGAAATTGGATTAGTTCCTATTTTGATATTGATAACCTTCTTGTGACCAATTTGAAAACCTAAAATGATTTACAATATTTCTAAACTTTGAGAGGCGTTCACAAAGATTGAAGTGTGGTTTCAGAATGCAATTATATCTAATTTCCTAGAAATCGTCCCTTTTGTTTAAGACTTCTATTATTTTAAAAGTAAATATCACACTACTTGTTTTAAGCAACTCTTTAAGTACAACAAAGGTCAATGGAAGATACCTTACAACTTTATTTTCTAATGCTCCTACAACCTACAAAAATGCTATTAAAGGAGAAGGGGTTACCTCCTCAATTGAAGAATTTCTTTAAGATAAGGCCATTAACATGGAGAGAATCTCTCAACCCTGATAAATCTTGTAATATGAAGGTCGAATGGCCTATCTTTTCACAGATCTGAAATGGTCCAAGCCACTTCTTCTGAAATTTGGTGTCTTTTCCCTTATCTTCATGGGCTTTGTCCCATTTCAGAACTAAATCACCGACTTGAAATTGTTTGGAACCGAATGAGAGTGAATCAAATGATGACTTGATGATCTGCTGATATTTTGCATGGATAACCTTGGATTTTTCTCTTTCCTCTTCTAATTTTAGAATTTTGTCATGTCTAAGTTGTAAAGAAGAAGAAGGGCTTTCTTCAATAAATTGAACTAGGGCTAGAGAAGGGAGCACAAGATTTGTTGGTAGCACTGCTTCTTTTCCATACACAAGATTAAACGGGGAAGAACCTATAGAAGCCTTTTGCGTTATCCTATCAGCCCATAATGCAAATATTAAAGATTTGTGCCAGTTTTTATGATTCTGTTCGATAGTTCGCTTAATAATTTTAATCATATTTTTATTTGTAGATTCTGCTAAACCATTACCCTGAGGATAATAATTAGCAGAGTATTTGAGTTTAAATCCTCTTTTAATTGCGAAATCAAACATAGCATTTCCTGAGAAGTAAGATGCATTGTAAAAAACAAGAGCATTCGAGACACCAAACCTGGTAATGATGAATTGGTCTATGAATTCAATAATAGCTTCAGAATTTGTTGTCTTTAAAGGAATTGCTTCAACCCACTTGGTAAAATAATCAGTAGCGGTAAGGATATACTTATGATGTTTGGAAGAATGTGGAGTAATTTCTCCAATGATGTCCAATCCCCATTGCTCAAACGGTTGTTCAATGTTGACTGGTTGCAAAGGGAAGGCTGGTTTCCTTTGTCTTCCACTAGAAGTTTGGTAATTTCGGCATTTCCTTACATATTCATGAGCATCTCTAAACAGAGTGGGCCAATAATATCCAGCATGGATGATTTTGTGAGCTGTTGTATCAGCTCCAAAGTGTCCTCCTGCCGGTCCATCATGTAATTCCTGCAAAACCTCTTGTGCCTCAGGTTTTTCTAGGAATCTTAATAAAATTGAATCATAGTTTTGCCTAAAAAGCACATCATCAATAATGGTAAATTTTTTTTCTTTCAATCTTATGGCCCTTTTGCTTTTGTAAGACAGGTTAGGAGGTGCATATCCATTTTTCAAATAAAATATTAAATCAACATATTGTGATTCAGAGTCAGCGATACTTATCTGGTTGATCTCTTCGGATTGATCTGTATCACCTGATTCTGGAATGTTGGATGCTCTTGCCAACAACCTGCAAAAACCTTGGCCTCTAACAATCTTTGCTGGTTTAATTTCTAAGTCGTATTCTTGAAGTGTTGTCACCTAGTTTGCCCTTTTTTCTCCCAATTCTCTTTGGATGAATAGTTGCCTTACTGAAGGGAAAGGGACTATAACTTTTGTATGGGCTTTTAAAAGGAAGGGTCTGTAATGTTTGACAGCTTTATATACAACAAAGGCTTGTTTTTCTACTTCGGAGTAATTCAGTTCAGCACCCTGAAGATTTGAACTATAGAATGAAATGGGTGCTTCCAAATTGTGATTGTTGATCTGTGTGAGTACTGCTGCATAAGACAAATCGGATGCGATAGTATACAATGTGAAATGATTAGAAAAATTAGGAGTATTTAAAGCGGGGGCATTGATTATTGATTGTTTGATCAAATCAAACTCTTCCTTTTCTGTCGATCCCCATTTAAAGACTGAATTTTTCTTAATCATAGTTTGAAGTGGCAAAATGATTTGAGAAAAGTCTGGAACAAACCTCTTAACAAAATTGATTTGGCCTAAAAATGACTGCATGGATTTCTTATTATGAGGAAAAGGGATTTCAGAGATTTCTTTGATCCTGTCCGGATCAATATAAATGCCATCTTTAGAAACAATAAAGCCTAGGAGCTTTCCTTGATCAAGAGCGAAGAAGGATTTTTTAGGGTTGAGTGAAATACCGTATCTCTTGCAGCGTTGAAAGATTTGATTTAAATCATGCAAGTGATTGGATCTCTCTTTAGAAAATACAGTAATATCATCTAAATAGACTACTACTGTTCTGTTAATCAACCCTTTAAAAGCTATATCCATCGCTCTTTGAAACGTGGCCCCTGCATTAACAAGTCCGAAAGGCATTTTCTGATACGCATACGTTCCCCATTTTGTTCTGAATGTGGTTTTGAGTCGATCATCAGGATGAACCAAAATTTGGTTATATCCTGAGAAACCGTCCAAAAAGGACATTAACTCAGAGCCTGCCACTGATTGAAGTATCTGCTCCATAGTAGGTAATGGGAAGTTATATTTTAGGCTCGCCTTATTTAAATTTCTGAAATCGATACAAATCCTTATGTCGCCATTTTTCTTTCTGACTGGCGCCATATTGGAGACCCAGTTTGAGTGCCGAACGGGAAAAATAATCTTAGCTTTCAAGAGTTTATTGAGTTCCAATTTTATTTGACTTTCTAAGTTTGGATGTATTTTTCTCAACTTTTGTTGAACTGGTTTCTGTTCGGGAAGCATTGGAATGGTATGCTGGATAATGGATGCATCATATGTTTTCAAATAGTCATATTTCCAAGCAAAAACATGTTTATTTTTACGTAACAGTCTAATGAATGCTTCCTTTTCTTCCACGGAAAGTCCTAATCCTAAATTAATGTTTTGAGGAGTTTGTTCAGTGCCAAGGTTTATCAATTCAAACCTTAAGGTAGAGCTCTGGAGCTTTGTATTGGTCACAGGTTTAAACCTGTCTTTAATATCGTAAAGATACTCAAGCTTCACCACATGCTTTGGGATTGAATTTTCTTCATGCTTACCTCGCATTTGAATATCATGTTCGTTTTCCTCAATGATTTGATCATCATAGGATTTTTCGGAGGTTAAAAACTGTAAAATGTCTTCCTCGTGGTTGAATACTCTCCAATTAGTGACATTGTCAGGAATTGATGGCCTAAAAAGCAATTCTACTGAAAATCTATCTGGGCTATATAGTCTTCGGAAGGGAGGAGCTTGGAAGCGACATTGGGCTAGGAAGTTGGCTGCTGAATTTTGAGACCTGGAAATGGAAGAAATATTGAATTGCTAAAAAAGTGGGAGGTGAGTTCTTGTACTAGCGATTGATAATGTTTTGAGATGGTTAGAAAGACAAATGAATTGTATTCCTTACCTGCTTAACAATGATCTCAGAATCTCCAAACACACTTTCAAGTATTGGACTTTGAGGCCAATCGCTTTATATATAATTCCTTGGACTAATGCTTCGTACTCAGCTGTATTATTTGTGCATTCAAACTCTAGCCTGCAGGATAGCATTGTTTTTTCTCCTTGTGGGCTAACCAAAATACATCCTGCTCCTGATCCTTCGCTAGACTTGGACCCATCGAAATAAAAAGACCAAAATAAATAATTATCTACAATCTTATTTACAAAATTCTCAGTAACATTAACACATCTAGACCTGTCAGTCTGTGAAAAGTTTTAAATTTGTGATGTGAAATTGTTTACCGAGAAAGGAGATGGTTGGGCAATATAATTGCCAAAAAATGATTCAGAAGAATAATTTCCTAAGATATTGTTGTTAAATGCAACTGGTTGATTTTCTTGTTCGAACTCTGTAACAGTGTGAGTCATGTGTTTCTCCCGATCGATCTTTATTTGATTCGGCTTACCCTTATAGGGGAGCCACATATGGGACCAATCGGTGGAAATATACCCATGGAGCTTTTCTGACCAATCCCTTCTTAAAATTAAACCATAGAACTCAGGTATATCGACGATTAAGATATCAATCCTTTGGACCACTCGTGGATCCGCTGATAACCTAATAGTAACAGAGTTTATTTCCCCTAAAACTTGAAATTTAGTTCTATCTAACTGCACAATATGAATTGAGGATTTCCAAGGTTCTATGTTCAGTTTAGAACAAAATGAAGCTGCCATTATATTGGATGATACCCAAGAGTCAATTAAGCAGTTATGTAGATTTCGATTGTAAATTTCATATGTTAAGAGGAAAGGAGGAGTATGGGAATTTGATCTATCTCCAATTAGAATTGTGTCAGTTGCCTCAACTCTACCAAAAAGTGGTTGTCCTGAACCGCTTGCATCTTTAGTACTTGGAAGAGGTGAAGAAGGAACTGCATTGAGTTCTTTGAGAAGCAATTTTTGTTGATGTTTTAATTTACTGAGTTCAAACATGGTGATGTTTGCCTTAGTTTTCTTCATATCATCAACAATATTATAGTCCATTGAATCAGATACTACCAACGTCTTAGATGATGAAGGTATATTGGAGGATGACGATTGATTTTGAGATACTGTTGCAGCTGGCTTCCTTGTGGGTACCTTTTCCTTTGTAGTATTGGTACCAGCACTCCTTTTCTTTGGATTGGCCTGAACAGGTTCAGGAGTAGCTTTACTCCTGCTAGTCACGGGAAAATCTTCTTGCTTGACTTTAGTATCGGAATTAGGGAGTATAAAGTCCCACATTCCATGGCATTCAATGACTTCCTCTTCTTCTAATTCATCGGATGGTGTAATTGTTTCTTCTTCTTCTTCTTCCTCAGGATCTGAATCTGCATAGGATATAACATTTGGAGGCTTGGACTCAGGTTTTTTAAAATTCCTATAAGGTTTCTTTGTTGAGGACTCTGCTACTTGCTTCTTAATCTCAACCATTTCATTTGACATGGTTTTGAGGACTTTTTGAAGGCCCTCCATGTCGTATGGATCCTTTGTGATCTTCTTCTTTGAATCATCCTTGAAAGACACTTTTTTGGATTTTCGTTCCTCTAGAGCAACTTTCTTTTCCAAAGCGATTACACTTTTTTCGACAGCGAGGGCTTATTTCATGTTTTCAGCCAATGTAGGTTGTTTAGCCATATCTACAAAAATGGATATGTTTGAGGGTAAGGCTGTAATACACCATTCGCTTCTAACTTGTTCGCTTGGCTTATCATCGGTAGGGATTTTGTTGAAGAGTTTGTTAAATCGGGAGTTAAACTCCTTAATTGGTTCTCTTGACTCGATCCTTAGATTGGAAAGGTCGTTGATGAGTGTAGCCAAGGATCTATCATCACCGTATTTGGTAAGAAACTATTCCTGAAAGATATTCCAACTGGTGATGGATCCAGCGGGCAAGGAAAAATACCAAGACCCTGCTGATCCTTGTAATTTATAGGGGAACAATCTAACTACAACATCTTCTTCTGTTACTCCCTTCAGATTGACTGACAACATAAAATTATTTATGTGTTCCTCGGCTGACGTTCCAGCATCTGGATTGAACTTTGGTAACCATTTCTCAAGATAATCGGGTAATGGATGTAAAGGCGCAGGCATAGAGACTGCACCAGGACTTCTCCATGGTCTTTGAGCCATTTTGGGAGTACCAGCGATTGCCTGTGGTGTTCCAGGTGATTGGGGAGGAGGTGGAAATGAAGACTGAAAGGATTGTGATGTTGGAGGTGAAGTCCCTTGGTGAACAACAATATGTAATGGTGAAGTGGGTGTTTGACTTCGCACAGGTGATGATGAGATGGAAGATGATGGAGAAAAGGTTTCACTACTAGAACCTTCAGTGCTCTTTTTAATCCTTTTCCTTTCGGGCAAAGGAAACTCAGGTGGTTCAATACCGAGTTTTTCACTTTGAAGTCTAGTAAGGTGAGGAGGTAAGTGGAATTGCGAAGTCTGACTTCCTTGTGATACTTCAGATCTAGGAGGTGAAATCGAGAAGCCTTGAAGTTTCTGGATAATAGATTGAACTTCAGGGGACTCCGGGCTTAAATGTTCTGAAGTATGATGAGGTTGAGCAGTAGTAGTTGATCCTTCCTATTCTCGTCTGGATACTGATGATTCAGAGTGGAAACGAGAGGTCCGAGGAGAGGTGGAGGGTGATTTACTCTGTGAATAGTCTGTAGGTTTTGGCTTACTCACCATTCATAGCGGATGGCCCTCCTTCTAGCGCCAGAAATGTTGATGCCCCGAAAATCGTTGTATCAACATTGGGGGATAACCACCCGGTCTGGACCTTAATACAACTCCTTTTCCGTTTGGGATGGTGGCTCCGACTGGATATAATGGGACCAGTTTCCCAATAATGAATAAAAAGGGGTGGATGAGTGATTGGTTATCTGATCTAATGATAGGCGAATAACTTAATCTATCAAAAAAAAATAAAATAACTAATACTAATCCCGGGAACAATTATTCTTTAGAAATGCAGCGTTTGATGATCTTTGTCTATTGACAGGTATATAGATGACTCTATCAAATAAACATAGATATTTATTCATTCAAAGATTACTTCATTTAAATAGTTAAATAAAGTGATTAACACAAGATTGTTGCACTTATCATTTATATCATCGATACATACATGATTAGAAGAAAAGCATACTATAAACAACCAATAGTGGAATGAATAAAGGATGCTGTTAAAACACACATATATATGCGATAATAGCAAGAGCGATCAAATGACAATTCATATAAAAAGAATGAGTCCAGACATAGATAATAGTACCATATGAGCTTCTAATCAATCCCAATATCAATCGATATTTGAAATTCTTCCTTCAACGCAGAAATACTTTCAAATAAAGACAGTAGTGAACATTTGCATAAAATCTTCCTTATCAAAATCAGAATGATTGGTCCAGTTTTATAAAAGAATATCCCTGAAGTAGAATAGTGCAACTTCAGGGTTTAAGTCATATACAAAACTTTACGACCCTTTCTAAATACATGAAAGGGTCTATAAATACTACACTAAACTAAATATCTATGAAACTAAAATCCTACTTAATTGGTATCAATTGATGGTAACTATCTCCTTTGCAGCGATCTAGTAGTCGGCGGCATGAATCATCATTCAGGCTGTTTGCCTTTAAACCTGAGCTGAATTATCACAAGCATTGGCTCCACTTCGGGTGGTCTGTTGAGGCGAGAATTGAGTTGGGCGGCATAGGTGGCATCGTGAATATCGAGAATAATATAACCGATTGCATCTGTGAGGCATTTGAGGGCGGCTCTCTGGCTGTGCGGCTTGACTAAAAAGAACCAATAGGTGTCCCATGTCAAACTGTTAATTCCTGCGATTAACCTTCCATTTTTCTCTAGCTCCAGGTAACATGACTGCTCCAATATTTTTGTTGCTGTTAATTTGCCTGGAGTACATTGAGAAATCATGTTAGACAAGTAAAGAGTATTATTAACCAATTCAACCAAATTACTAGTGGTTGTTTTGCATCTTGATATTGCTCTTTCTGCCTTCATTAACTGAGACTGCCATTCTGTAAATAATATTTCTTTATGCGATTCTAAAATTCTTGGTAAATTAGCCGCCTGTCCCTGATCGGTATCTTGCCATTCAAGAAAATTGGTCAATGTTTCTTTGGCTTGATCCAAGTCTGTTCTGGCCTTTTCTACTTTCTCACTTATTGATGCCGTTAAATCGCATAATGGTTCTTCCTGGGCGATTCCAAGCTTCATCTGATTTATCAATCCCTTGTTTATCTGAAATGCCTCTACTTTGAATTCATTTATCTGTGGAAGCTTCTTCGTTTGCTCTAGCTGGGCTGATAATTGAGCAATATGCTCGTCTTTGGACTTCAACATTTGTTCATTTGATGCTTTTAGTTGTGCCAATGCCTCAGATAGTTGCTTCTGCTTTTGAACTGCGATGTCATCAATTCTCTTTTTCTCTTCCTGCAATTGTTTAGTCAACTGATTGTTTATTTGTTGTTATACTACCAATTGTTGTTCTGCCTGCTCGGCCTTTTGTTGTGCTTCCGATAGTTGCGCTTGTAGAGAAAATATGTCCTGGTCTTTTGTCTTCAATAAACTGCTCACCTCTGATGCTTTGTCTATTGTCACCGCCGAATAGGCTCCATCATATTGTGATAGTTTTGTCAAATCATCAGAGGAGTCAAATTCCTCTTTCCAAAGCACATTGCCCGTCACTGTTTGTTCTGGGAATAAGGAAGGTTGATCAGTCCTTCTCCTCTTCCTCTGTCATTTCACCACAGCTTTATGTCTTGGGCTATAAAAGACGTCTAAGGGAGGAATCTCTTCAATCTGAAAAATAACCTGGTCGGAAGGATCCTTTGGGATTATTTCTACTTCTTTCGACTTTGGTGGGTCGTTGGTTTCACCTGAAACCTGCTTTGAAGTTGCCTCCTGTGTATTGACCTCTTTTGATGTCTCGTCATCTTTAGAGCATTCAAGATTGCCGATAATTGAATTAAATTGTTGCCATTCCTGGAGCAATTTCGGATCAATCTGAGTATCTTCATTTACATTTAAACTGCTATGTTCTTGCTCTTTCGCCTGGGTCTCTTCTTGTCTTTTCTCATGCACTTTCTTCCTGTTCCTTTGATGTAACAGGAGGTTCTTTAACAAGTCGCTGCTCAGGCTCGCTTGATTCTGTTGTTGGAGTCGTCGCTAACAGATCTAGAGGCAGAGTTTGCAACCTCTGCTCTCTAAGTCTGTTGAATTCAACTAATCCTTCATCTTTGTATTCAATTATAGCGAGCAATTTAACTTGATACATTGACTCGGCCGATGAGAACAATTCCTCAAATCTATCTTCTTTATGCTCGAACTTGGTCAATTTTGCCTGTTCGAGTGCATTATAGGCGACTTTGCGTGGATCAAATCGCCTACTAGGAAGAGTTGCCAGAGTTAATGACTTTATTTTCTCAGCTTCTTTCTTTGCATGTTTGAAATCACGTAGAGTGTAGATACCACATCTCAAGGGAAAAGAGGGCCAGACCCGCTTCTTATTCTTCTTTAGAGTTTGTGTAACTCCATCAGAGATAATCTCATAGGCTATCTCCCTGGCCAGTAGTTTATCAGGTATGTATAGAGGAAGAACGTGGGGTTTGGCTTGACTGCCAAAAATTCTGATATAAGTGAACTTTTCCTCCCCAAACCAACTTCCTATTGATGTTAAATCAATCCCTGCTTGGTAGGAGATCTTAGGGGCAGGCTTATTAAAAATAGAATGATGAATGGGCAACATGAAGCCGTTGCAGCTTTGGTATAAATGGTGCTTGTAGTTGGTTTTCCACAACTTCTGATGGTATATGTGAATGGGTGTGGGGTCTTGCGACGTCCACCTCCATCCAAGCACAGGAAATTCAGATTTGAAACACAGGATGTCTAGCATATAAGCGCTATAGTAGAATGGGGGAATGAGCCTTTCCGTGACGCGAGACTTGGTTCTAAAATCATGAACTGCGGTTGCTAATTTATCGGACAGTATAGTTGCCCAATCCATTATTTCACCATTACATGCCGCTTCCATCAAGGGAACCATTTCTATAGTAAAATTAGCAGAATCATGTAATCCCCACAACCTACACATCATTATCCCAGCATAGCAATAAGGAGAGCATCGAGAATCGACCGAGTACTTACCCGAAGATTCGTGCTTGTGTTTTGCTGGATTTTTTCTCCAATCCCGAATGGGTTCGGATTCAGTCTCGTTCTCATCTCGGAATTTCTCTAGAAATGCCGTGTTATACTTCTTCTCTGGCACAGGTAAATGATACATTTGCCTCAAATCCTCAGCTTGAAAGGAACCGAAAATTCTCCCATCTCTGGTGCTGAAAGTTCTGTCTGTAATTAGGATTTCCTGAATTGCCCATCTCACCACATCTGTATATGGGAGGATTTGTTCCCGAGCCGCTATCCGATGAAGAAAAGAGTTGGCTGAGTCCTTTAGATTAGCATCAGATTTGCGAGTGGTATCTGCTGAGGCTTGTACTACTGTCATCATTGGCCCTTCGGCTTCAATCAAATTATAGGTACCTTGCCAAGTAGTTCTGGCGATTCCTAGGCATGTAGTATCCGATATTAATCCTTTTTTTTTAGTTCCTAGATCAACGATAAGTTACCCTGTGGCCGGCCAAGCGGAAGCAATTGCAGTTTTCTTGGACTTCTTCCCCATTCTGCTTGAAGCTGTTACTTTGGAAGAATTCTGCAAGGAATGATAATGAACGTAATACAGAAAATTGCTAGCGCGAATCAAATATGAGTGAGATATATATCGATAAATGCATGGTGAATGATTAACTTAAGGTGGCCTCAGATACAATCTGTGAAAAGATTTTAGGCTTACTGTTTCATTAAATGGTCGTTAAGACCTGTCAATCCTCTAAATGCCCGTCATTTCGATTATTGGCCGAATGATTTATTTGAAGCGTGCCTTGGATGTTTTGAAGGTTGAGCACGGATGAACGGCTATTCAGAAGATAAGGTTTTTAATACGAATTAATCGTAATAAACCCGCTTTAAGATTTTCTTTGAAATCAACGCTTTTGTCTTTATCGCAATCGGGCGTCGGGGAAATCATAAATCGTTACATTGGTTCCATTTGGAATCCCCGATCGCCGATAGCGATATCGCATTGTGTCGGGAGTATTGACTGGGGCACTTTAAAAGCATGCATGGTAAATCGCCGATCGCCGATAGCGATATCGCATCGCATCGGAGCGAAAGGGAGTTTTATTGCGCTAACTTATTATTGCCGATATCCGATAGCCTATTTCGCATCGGAGAAAACCAATGAGTCCTTAAATTGTGTTTCCTTTGTCATTGCGATATGCGATCTTGCGATTGCTTTATCGCAATGATAAAAGATTAATAATTTATATATAAGGCCTTTGATTGGTTTATCCAAAAGGTTTAGTAATGTTTTATTTTATTATTTCGGACCTTTTTGAATAAAACTAAGTTGATACCAATTAAAATTAAAAAGGGACCCATTTCACATTATAGTTTTGGGATAATAATGATATGAAATGGGGGGTTGTTGTAGGGCACAACAATACCCTAGACAAGTCACCACATTGAATACCATCATTCCTAAGAGTTTCTTGGCCTGAAGACATCCTGAAATGACTCCTTGAGGGACCAACATAGCCTTGGTCAGGGGTAAATGCGACGCAGAACACTTAGGCCCATTTAAGCTTGCTCTGTAGAGAACCTAGTCCCACTTTTACTTGTGCTGAGCGAGATTGAGTGAAATATTTATAGGGTTCTAGGAATATTGTTTCATTCTAGAATATTCCCACCTCTTATCCTCTCTTGTGAACTCAAAATTGGATAGGGACTGAATAAAATAACCTCCTATCCTCTCATCCCTTCCTCCATAGAAACTAACTCCCAAATTGGAAAGCCATTCAATTCCCAATTTATGAAAAAACCACCTCCATTTCCCTATAAATTGAGCACTCATCATAGTGATCAGGGGCTGGACTTTGAAGAATTGTAAGGAGATACTGTTGGTTTGAGGTTTGAGATCATAAGCAAGTATTGTTATGCTTCCAGAGTGTTGTTCTTTTGGTGTGATGAAGGATGGAACTCAGGCTAGATGAGTGACATGGGATCAGACTTCTTTGGTTGTAACTCTTCCTTCTACTTAATAAAGTTGTTGACACCTTTTCTTATATTCTTGTCTTTATGTATGATGATTATATGTGTAAATGCTTTCGATTCCATTTGCTTATAGTAGATAGATCTCTTGCTTTGATTGGTTTTTGTCCTTTGTTTATGATTGCAGGTACTGATTGAGGGGATTCAGTTCAAGGAGCGATGGGAGCTATTCGAAGGAGACAAAGGGAAGCAAAAGATAACAAGTAGTTCCCTTGTCTTATTTATCTTCTATAGGAAAAGGTTAAACTCTTTAATGCTATTGTTCTAAGCGTATATACCCACTTAGGGAAGTTGTGTTTATCCGTAGATGCAAAATTCCACATAACAACCATGAAGACATACTCTTTCAATTCTCCATTCAGAAAAGCAACCTTCACATCTACTTGATGAAATTTCCACTTGCTTATCAATTGAGTTTTCCTTGCAAATATATCCAACTACTTAATGAATTCACAAACCTTACTATAATCCTAGTCTTACAATTCTGAGAATTCCAATATAAAAATTTCATTGAATGTTATTCTGCCTTTGTATTTCATGTACAATTATCGAGCTTCCCCCTTTAGGTAATCACATGATCGTACATTTTTAATCAATTGTTGATTGTGATTCATTGGGTTTGGAAATTCGTTTTATCTAATTGTCAATATCCGACCTCATGGTTTATTTAGCTGCTTAATTCCATAATCCAAATCTCGTCAAGGTAAATCAACAGATGATATGTCCCGTTGGGTCGGAAGATGCGCCTTATTTAAACATTATTTCTCCATTGGACTTACTTTTATCCAACAACTCTCATCCACCATTGGGTCTCTAGATGCACATATATTAACGCATCCTTATGTGGTTGATGAAGATTTGACTGTCCGTCCTTCTCTTAATCAATCACTGTTATATCACATCGAGTCAAAATTCGCACGCTAACTATGTTGAGAGTGAAACTTGATGGATGGGAGTGCGCACGAACTTCAAAGAAATATTTAATGTGATCAAACCTACTCTAATTAATACGTTGTACAATCTATAAATGTCACATTCATAAACTCATATTCCCTCTTTTTGCCAAATACAAATCATTTTTCTCCTGTTAGAACCCCTCCCCTTTCCATGCGGTCTAAAATTGAATTGGAAGCTGTCATCCTCCATACTGCAGCAAGTTAGGAATTTGGACTTGACCCGTTTATTTGGATGAAGTCGGGTAAGTACCCAGGCCATTACCTTGAGTTTACCTTTTAATAAGTTTCACAAAGATAAATATTTAGTTCAATTGGGACTTTTAGCAGCTACTTTACCTGCAACCCAATTTGACCTTGATTCTGTTTTGTTTTTAGCAAAGACTTTCAACTTCAAGACCAAAAATATTACCTCTATGATGAATAATCATATTTTCTTAGAAATAGTTGAAACCACATTTTCCAAAATGCTAAATCTATCCACCACATGCATAGATATTATGGACAAGAATTTTGACAAGGAATTCATAACCTAGGCAGAGGAAGAAAAACTTGAATTATTCCAAAATTTGCTTAAAACCCCTGTTGAGAATAAAAAAGTAGAATTACCCTTGCCTACTAGTTTATTAAAACCCTTCTTCCAAACCTTAACTTCATGTTTGGCCGTGATTGTGGGTCTCGCTGATGATTTTGTGGTGGATGAAGCCATGTTTATGACTATTGGGCTCATAATGACAAACCCCAAAGAAATAGTCATTAATTTCTTTAAATACTGGCTTAGAACTGTAGACTTGGAACATAGTACAACACTTCCTTTTTAAGTTTTGTAGACATTGCACCTAGCCCTACTTAATTACCCAACATATTTTTTATCTATGTGGTTGATAGAAGGGGTCAAAGACAATTACAGGAAGAAGAAAAAAGTCTTTAATTGGACATATACTCTATATATCAGACATATTCTCGGAAGTTATGTCCAGTTCATCAATTGTTTCTCCTTTTACCTGCAAGTAAAATTGCTTGGAGAAACCCTTGGCAGAAAACTAGTAGAAGCAATAAGAATTTTACGACTAACTAAAGAAGACAATATTGGTAGTTGGTTAATATTCCCTAATTATTCCATTATCAGAATCTACAGTTTTGAAAGGGAACCTTATCACCTCCCTAAATTCATCACTCCATTAATATTTACCTATGAAGCGTTAAGAAAAAGGCTTACTATAAATGATTTTCATTTTGTGTCTAAGAATAAGAAGACAATTTTTAATTTTCCTTATACAATTTTCTCTTTCATTGCTAGGCATAGAACAATAATTGATATAATTGAAAAATAAATACTTTCTTTTGGTATAGAACATGATGTTTGTAGGAAATACCCCCATGGCATCATCTCTAACTTAAGGAAACAAGCCAATATTTCTACATATGTTCATGAACGTAGATTAGAGATCGAACAAGTGGCTAATATTCTTCCTCTGCCTCATAATAGCAAAGGTCAAACAATTATGCAAGTGGTTACAAGAAAAATTGAATAGGAAAGGCATAGAGTTGAAGAAACACATGGAGTTTTAGTCCTAATGACAATGTAATCTCAAGATGTAAAGCCTTCTCAAATATTGGTTCATTCGGGGATTTTTGAGGTCTAAAATGGGCCTCCTAAGAAAAATGTACAACCAAAATAAACTTTAGAAGAACCAATAGGATTCAAGATGATGATGTCAACCATGGGGGATGATTCACCAATTTTGGATTAAAAAAGTACAAAGATTAAAAAATAATAAAATAATAAAACTATTTTTTCAACTCGTATTTTCAACTTGTCCCTAAGTTTTTACTCAAATTTTGAGCGGGAGTACTCGTTGGATGCAAAATTTAATTCCTCATGCATGGAGTACCCATGTTGCATACTTTCGATGGACCCTACTACACGAAAAATGAGAAATACATGAAAAACGTGATTACAATCACGTTTTTCATGTATTTCTCCTTTTTTCATGTAGCAGGGTCAATTGAAAGTATGCAACATGTGTACTCATTGGATGAGGAATCAAATTCTGCATCCAGTGAGTGTTTCCGCTTGAAATTTGAGTAAACCCATAAGGATATAAGTTGAAAATATGAGCAATCTAATATTATTTTATTATTTCCACTATTATTTTATAATTTCCTTAGGAGGCCCATTTTAGACCTCAAAAATCCCTAATGAAATCACCAATAAATTTCTTGGAAATAAAGTTAGATACATCACAGTTAAAAGAGGTAAAATGACTAGTGAAAGCAAACGTAGATGAAGATATTGATATTGAAGCTTTTGAGAAAGCAACAGAGCAACTATCTAATGAGTTTCAACAAACTCTTGAAGAATCACAACCTAAAGACTTGTCGACACCTAATCATCAGGATTGGGTGAACATAATGTAAATAAATAAATAAGTAATGTGATCAGTCATCGGGAGATGAAGTGAACAGCCTCTCCCTCATGTATATAATGAAGTCCAACCTGAAGGAATAAACATACGAATCAATTTTGCTTTGAGGAGTTACTGCCTGGCCTGACATAGTATCAGAGCCAGCTCCCAAAATAGGTGTAACTCCCTTCTGCCTACTGCTCTCTGTCTACTGCCCCTGTGCGCTTGTCTGCCATAATTAATTCTGAATCCTCTGACCTGACAACCTCAGACCTGAAAGCCTTTTGAATCACTGCTGCTGAAGTATTCATCCTTGAGGTTGTGCTGTTGCTAAAGTTTACTGCGTAGCTGCATGAGGATTCGAAATAACAGTCAATCGGTTTCTGGTAAAGCCTCACCTCTGGACCACGTTGGAAAGTTTACTGCGTAGCTACATAAGGATTCGAAATAACAGTCAATTGGTTTCTGGTAGAGCCTCGCCTCTGGACCATGCTGGAAAGTTTACTGCGCAGCTGCATGAGAATTTGAAATAACAGTCAATTGGTTTTTGGTAGAGCCTCACCTCTGAACCACGTCGGAGAGTTTACTGTGTAGCTGCATTGTGGTAATGTTGTGCATAGCATAACATTATATTCACGTTATTCTTGGCATATAAAGTTGGTAATGTTGGTTTTTTTTGGCTACACATTGAAGTTTTTGGCCATACGCTGAATACCACACTTGTATACCAGATACTGTTCACTGGTTTATGAAGTTAAATGCGTTGATTATTAAACCGTTTTGAACGCTATTCCATTGAACTGTTTTGAAGGGCATTGAATATTGAACTATTCATGGCATATGGTATGTGTTGAATTATTTTGAAGGCCATTGAATATTGAACTGTTTTGAATGCACATGGTATTGGATTGATATGCATGGAAATTGAGATTTGCATTGTTCATTGCGGTGAATTTAAGTTGGGAGTTCTGCGTGAAGGACCACTATCGCGCTGCTAGAACACTATTCGAGCTTTGATATATACCTTGTTGTATGCGTTGTAAAGCTTTGTGTCCAGTGCTATACAATTTTTTATATATATTTTATGTATATTTAGGTTGCCATATATATATATATATATATATATATATATATATATATTGTTGGAATTATGGCACAGGTTTGGAGCTATGGCACAGGTGTTGTCCTTGATGGCAACTCTCTTTGGTAACAGATTTCAGTTCAGGCACTCAGAAAGAAGAAAAAGACATATACACAGTTTCATCTAGACAAAGACGCGTATACACGCGGGTTATACGTTGAAAAAGCGCGTATATGTTGGGGATCATACTTTTCGTCCATGGTAGTTAGTCCTTGGGATTTGAAACTATGTTTTGGACCATGGCATCTTGTCAGATGTGTTGATCCCTAGTTTGGGTTCATGGTATTGAAATGTTATGGTTTTGGACCATGGTATTGAGGAAGGCCTAAGACTATAAAATAGGAAGGAGATCATGTGGCAAATGATTATCTGTATTATCATTGAATATCTGATAAAGTGATAGAGCGGGTATATTGGTAATTAGGTTGTGATGCAAATCTAGATCTGAATGAAGGAGGAACCATAGCGCAAAAGAAGGATAAGATCTATTCATGGGTCATAATCTTTAAGCTTAAATGATAGTATCTTGAAATGATTTTGATCTGCTAGATGTGGCGCTTGCTTGATCTATAAGTCTGATAATCTGGGTTAATTAGTGATTGAATATCTAAAAGAGTGAATTATCCTTTATAGATCTGTACGCAGGTTCAGGGAAGTGAAGGCGCGTATACACGCAGGTTCAGTGAAGTCACAATGCGTATACGCAGGTTGTTTCATACGCAGAAGCGTATGCACGCATGTTTCAGGCTGATAAAGTAGCGTATATGTTCTAATCTGTGATCTTGCTGCTTCTGTTCACTACTTCTGTGTTCTGGGTTCTGTTTTGGTGTGTGGTTACTGGTACTATGTATTGGGTATAGCTGTCACAGAGATATCTACTTGATTCAGATCTAATTGGTGAAAGGTGATTGGTTGATGAAGAAATTCTTGATGATTGATTAATGTTCATGGATCCAGTCTGAAAATTTATGAAACGTGGTCCCTGGAATAAAGAGAAGGTTGTAGCCTTCTGTAGGCCAGCACCTACGTACTATTATCTTGGCTAGTGCAAGAGATAAAGGGGGTTGTAGCTCCCTTCCAGGAGAAGCTAGAAAACGAGAGAGAGTTGTAGCTCTCTGCAGGTTGCAGCCTGCGTACTGGTAAAGGACTGCACCAGTACATTGTAAACAGAAGTTTCTAATTAAAGAAAGATAGAGACGAATTGCAGCAGGTGGTTTTCACCCACATTGGGTTGCCACCTTATATCTTGTGCTCTTATGTGTGATTGTCTTTCTACTCTGTTTTACTGTCTCTGGTTACTGGTTATTTGATTCTGCATCTAAGATTAACAATCACCATCAGAAAGTTAAAGTAAATTATAAGATTGCTTTGTATACGCGGTTTTACTTCTGAATAGTTGTGTATATACGCGGGTTTTATTAACTGAAGTAGCGTATACAATTTGGTTTTAGGAAAATAATATTTGACCTAATAATACTGATTCACCCCCCCTCTCAGTATTATTTCCAACAATTGGTATCAGAGCAGGTCCTTCTAAAGAAGCTTGATCGCTTGAAGGAAGATCTTTCATCATGAGTAACTACGAGAGGGAAGCATCAATCAGGCCACTAGTTTTTGATGGGACAAACTTCGTATACTGGAAGGTAAGAGTTATTGCCTATCTTCAATCTCTGGGTACTGAAGTCTGGGATATCATAGATACAGGGTATACTTTTCTAGCATCAATTCCCACAGATCCGGCTGAGAAGAAGAAATATGAAACGAATGCAAAGGTGGTCAATACTTTATTGGGATGTCTATCACAATCTGAATTTGTCAAAGTCATGCAGTATAAATCTGCTAAGGAAATATGGGACAAGATTGTTCTGAGCTATGAAGGAGATGATTAGGTAAAACGAGCAAAACTTCAAACCCTCAGAATTCAGTATGAAAATCTCAAGATGTACAATGATGAAAGTGTGGCTAACTATTTTCTTCATGTAGATGAGATTGTTAATTGTATGAAAAATTGGGGCGAAGAAGTAAAAGAGGCTGTTGTGGTTGAAAAAGTTCTAAGATCTTTATCCCCTAGGTTTGAATCTAAAGTTTCTGCAATAGAAGAAAAGGAGAAT
>APFE030712231.1:48816-72694 GCA_000404065.3 Pinus taeda
TGGAAGTCTACTTTATTTGACAGGTACCCGACTAGACATCATGCATGCAGTGGGAATAGTTGGAAGATTTCAGGCAAATCCAAAGGAAGCTCATCTTCAGGCAGTGAGGAGAATTTTCAAATATCTTCAAGGAACTCAAAACTATGGCTTATGGTATCCTAGAGATACAGATCTCACATTTCATTCTTATACAAATGCAGATTGGGCTAGAAGCATGGATGACAGGAAGATCACAAGTGGTGGTGCATTTTTTATGGGTTCCATATTAGTATCTTGGTTCAGCAAGAAACAGAGTTCAATTGCTTTATCTACAGCTGAAGCAGAATATGTGGCTGCTGCATCTTGTTGCACCCAACTTCTATGGATGATACAGATTTTGCAGGATCTTCAAATCACTTGTACACCACCTATCTCCATCTTATGTGACAATACAAGTGCAGTCATCATTTCAAAGAACCCAGTCATGCATTCAAAGACCAAGCACATACCGATCAAGTATCACTTTCTCCGAGAACAAGTATTGGAACAAAAGGTTAAATTGGAGTATGTTCCTTCTAAGGAACAAGTAGCTGATATTCTCACCAAACCACTGACTAGGGAAACTTTTAAATATCTCAGACAGAAGCTGGGAGTAGTTGATATATCATCTTGTTGTTAAATCTTGTCTGTTTCAGAGAAAAATGGGTGTACGCGTGTTGGATGAGGAGGATCCGCGTACATACGCCGGTTTATGCAGAGAACGTCGCGTATATGGAGGCTTGGTGGATATCAGAAGGAGCAGGCTCTGGTTGAAGATATTCTGATGTGGGTTTGACAGAGACCATCCGGCACAGGTTCAGGGGGAGCAGATAATCTTCTAATAATGCATTGTTGGTATTATCTTAGAAGCTTTTGATTCAGGTTCATAACTATTGTTGATTTCAGGTGGAACAGAGGCAGAGGGAGAACAGAAGGAAATCTTGGTTGCTGATCTGAATGATGTTTGACAGTTGCTGCTGCTATCAGTTGTTGGTGACTTTCATAAGTCATATATTTCATCTCTATGTCATGTATCTCTTTCTTATATGGTGTCAAGGTCATGTAACGACCTATATTGGTTTCCCCACTATGCCTGGGATGAAGATGTAATGTATTTGGTCATCATAAGTAAATTTCTGATGTATTCCCACTTGGTTGGGTGATGGATGTATGTATTGAGTCTTTTGGTGATAGGAAGGTCTTTTATGATGCATAAGTCTTCGTTCTTCTTGAAGAACATCTTTTTGCAGATCTTGCCTACAGGCAGGGGGAGCATGGTCAACAGAGCTGGATAGATATTTCAGCATGTACTCAAGGGGAGCACAACCCTTTTGCCCTTGATGCCAAAGGGGGAGAATGATCTTGAGGATCTTGGTGTTGCCATCAAGTTCAAAGGGGGAGATTGTTGGCATTATGGCACAGGTTTGGAGCTATGGCACAGGTGTTGTCCTTGATGGCAACTCTCTTTGGTAACAGATTTCAGTTCAGGCACTCAGAAAGAAGAAAAATACATATACACAGGTTCATCTAGACAAAGACGCGTATACACGCGGGTTATACGTTGAAAAAGCACGTATATGTTGGGGATCATACTTTTCGTCCATGGTAGTTAGTCCTTGGGATTTGAACCTATGTTTTGGACCACGACGTCTCGTCAGATGTGTTGATCCCTAGTTTGGGTTCATGGTATTGAAATGTTATGGTTTTGGACCATGGTATTGAGGAAGGCCTAAGACTATAAAAGAGGAAGGAGATCATGTGGCAAATGATTATCTGTATTATCATTGAATATCTGATAAAGTGCTAGAGCGGGTATATTGGTAATTGGGTTGTGATGCGGATCTAGATATGAATGAAGGAGGAACCATAGCGCAAAAGAAGGATAAGATCTATTCATGGGTCATAATCTTTAAGCTTAAATGATAGTATCTTTAAATGATTTTGATCTGCTAGATGTGGCGCTTTCTTGATCTATAAGTCTGATAATCTGGGTTAATTAATGATTGAATATCTGAAAGAGTGAATTATCCTTTATAGATCTGTACGCAGGTTCAGGGAAGTGAAGGCGCATATACACGCAGGTTCAGTGAAGTCACAACGCGTATACGCAGGTTGTTTCATACGCAGAAACGTATGCACGCATGTTTCAGGCTGATAAAGTAGCATATATGTTCTAATCTGTGATCTTGCTGCTTCTGTTCACTATTGCTGTGTTCTAGGCTCTGTTTTGGTGTGTGGTTACTGGTACTGTGTATTGGGTACAGCTGTCAGAGAGATATCTACTTGATTCAGATCTAATTGGTGAAAGGTGATTAGTTAATGAAGAAATTCTTGATGATTGATTAATGTTCATGGATCCAGTCTGAAAATTTATGAAACGTGGTCCCTGGAAGAAAGAGAAGGTTGTAGCCTTTTGTAGGCCAACACCTACGTACTAGTATCTTGGCTAGTGAAAGAGCTAAAAGGGGGTTGTAGCTCCCTTCCAGGAGAAGCTGGAAAACGAGAGAGAGTTGTAGCTCTCTGCAGGTTGCAGCCTGCGTACTGGTAAAGGACTGCACCAGTACATTGTAAACAAAAATTTCTAATTAAAGAAAGATAGAGACGAATTGCAGCAGGTGGTTTTCACCCACATGGGTTTCCACCTTATATCTTGTGCTCTTGTGTGTGATTGTCTTTCTACTCTGTTTTACTGTCTCTGGTTACTGGTTATTTGATTCTGCATCTAAGATTAACAATCACAATCGGAAAGTTAAAGTAAATTATAAGATTGATTTGTATACGTGGTTTTACTTCTGAATAGTTGCATATATACACAGGTTTTATTAACTGAAGTAGCGTATACAATTTGGTTTTAGGAAAAGAATATTTGACCTGATAATACTGATTCACCCCCCCTCTCAGTATTATTTCCAACATATATACACAAACACAGTCACTCACCATATATTTTGGCTGTCTCACCCATATATTCTATACTTTAATGTTGTCCAGATGAATGCCAATTCAAATTTAAATTTGTTGTCCCATCTTATTTTTTTCCCATTAAGAGTAAAAGTTTTGCAACAGAAGTTTTTTGTTACAGTATGCATTCAATCATATCCATTGTGGGAATAGTTCTCACTGGCAAAGAGAACTATCCTGAGTGGTCCCAGATGATAAAACACACCCTCATTTTCAATGAGTTGTGGAAAGGAGTGTGTGTCGGAGACGGAGACAATGAACCAGAACAACCTACCTCAAACAAAGAGCTCATCATTTGTGAAAACAAGAACAACAAAGCTTATGCATTAATCGCAACATCTGTAAATGAAGAGGTGAGTCGCCATATTTCGCCATTTTCAACTACTTTTGAAGCCTTACAAAAGCTGAAAGAAATCTATGACTCACATTCTGCACTTGAAGTTGTTCAACTCATGATTAAAATCTTCACTCTTGAACTGCAACATAATGATCCTCTTTCTCTTGCATTTGAAGTAAAGTCTATAATGCATGATATCAAATCCACCAAGGTTGAATTGGATATTCCTCTTATCGCTTTTCTCAAGACACTTTATCCTACTCACTCCAATTATCTTGAGTCATTGCAAGCAAATGGAAATCTCAAAGATATCACCTTTGATTCTCTTGTGAAAAAGTTTGCTGAAAGAGAGAAAGCTTTTGGAAAGAAGACAACCGCTGAATCTTTTGAAGAGGCTGTGTGCCTTGCTCATAAAGAAAAGCATCCTACTCAAGATTCTTCAAGAGGAAGAGGTGGTAGAAGAGGAAGAGGAAGATATTTCAGAGGGGGGGGGGGGGGGAACACTCTCAACGAGAAAAGGCATATTTTCACTGCATACGCTGCAAAAGAAATGGATCACATGATGCCTCTACATGCAAGTTACTATGGGACAAAATTGAGCAGCAAAGAAACCAACAGAAAGGTAGAACTGATGATACAAAAAAAGGTAAAGCACCTGAATCCGCTCACTATGTTGTGGCACAATGTAACATTGGAGTAAATTAAGATTTATTTAATGCTTCACTTGCTTCTTTGAAAAATGATTGGTTGCTTGATTCAAGAGAAACCTGCCACATGACTCATAGAAAAGCTTTTTTGAAGAATTTACTAACAATGTTTATGGAGCAATATACTTTGCAAACCAATAAAAAATCAAGCCATCAGGGCTTGGCACAATCAAACTTAAATTGCCTGGTCTTCCAGACTTTCTTCTACATCATGTTCTATATCTCCCACTGCTCAAGAGAAACTTGCTGTGCTTGGTCCATATCCGCCAGCAAGATCACTCCATTCATATGTTTGATGGTAAGCTTGAGGTAAGAAAGGCATCTGACCACTCACTTGTCATGAGGGGAATAATACAAGAAAGGCTTCTCAAGCTGCAAGGAACCTCTGCTCGTGTACAACATTTCTCATACAATTCTCATTATGAAGAAGGTACACTTCCATCAAGTTTATTATGGCATGCTAGATTTGGACATTTGAACTATGATAGCCTCTGCTTGTTGAAGAAAAATGGCGTTGCTGGTTTGCCTACAATTCCTAGGAAACTTAAGCAATGTGATGCTTGCATTCTAAGAAAGCATAGCAAACAGTCTTTTCATGATTCACATTCAAGAGCACATAGAAAACTTGAACTCATTCATTCAGATTTATCTGGTCCAATGCCTGTTCCTTCTGCAAATGGAAATAAATATATCATGACATTTATTGATGACTACACCAGAATGTGTTGGGTTTATTTATTGAAGAACAAATCTGATGCCTTTCAAACATTCAAGAATTTTCATAAATGGATTGAAAATGATGCACAATCTCATATTGGGTCTATTCCCACTGATAATGGAAAAGAATATACATCAAATGAATTTGAAAACTATCTTCACCAACATGGGATCAAACATCAAACAACTGTGTCTTATAATCCCCAACAGAATGGTGTAGTTGAAAGAATGAATAGGACAATCTTAAATATGGTACGCTCCATGCTCTTATTCAAAAATGTAAAGATAATGTTTTGGGCTGATGCTGTTCTATGTGCTGCATATATAAAGAATAGATGTCCATCTAATGCTATTAGAAAAAAGACTCCATATGAAATGTGGTATGGACATGCTCCTTTGGTAAAGCATCTCAAGGTCTTTGGTTCCACCTGTTATGCCTTGATACCAAAGGTACATAGAAATAAACTTGGTGCAAGAAGTCGTAAGTGTATCTTCCTGGGGTATTCAAACACCTCCAAAGCGTACCATCTCTATGATGAAGTCAATAAAAAGTTTGTTGTATCTAGAGATGTAATTTTTCTTGAATCATCCAAAACTGACAATGTTGTTGAGTGACAACTTGATCGCTTGGATAGATTTGCAAAAGCAAAATCATTTCAAGAATTTGATAATCAGATTCCACATCTTGAAGGGGGTATTCCTATACTAGATCAACAAGTGGAATCTTCTTCTGAAGAACACTCTCCCCTGCATGAAACTCCAACAACAGATGATGGTTTAAGTGATGTGATTGACAGAATTGGGAGACTCAATCTTGATTGAGTCCCAACTCAATCAGCAGAGCAGCCTGGACCATCTGAAAAAGGTCCCCCAAAGTGGCTGACAAAGACACTTGAAAGTGTTCATCCTCATGAGGTTGGAAAGACAGGAACTAGAAATTCAAACCAACAAAATGGAGGTGATGTAGATGACTCTAATTCACCTGTTGATATGGATGTTTCTTATGATTGTGAATTGAACTTGTCTACAGATTTTGAACCAACTTCCTTCAAAGAAGCTACTTCTCATGATGAATGGAAAGAAGCGATGCAAAAGGAGTATGATGCCCTCATAAAGAATGACACTTGGAAGCTGGTTGATCCTCCATTAGGAACCAAACCAATTGGCTGCAAATGGGTCTACAAGAACAAGTATAAAGCTGATGGCTCACTTGACAAGCACAAAGCTAGGCTTGTGGCAAAAGGTTTTGCACAAAAGGAAGGGGTCAATTATGAGGAGACTTTTTCCCCCACAACAAAATGGGCTAGCATCCGGACACTCTTTTCTCTAGCAGCTCAGAACGGTTGGAAAGTCCATCAAATGGATGTAAAAACTGCTTTCTTGAATGGAGATCTAAAAGAGAATGTTTTTATGTCCCTGCCTGAAGGATTTGCTGTGAAGGGACATGAACATAAAGTATGCAAACTGGTGAAGTCCTTGTATGGCCTCAAACAAGCACCGCGAGCCTGGTATGAAAAACTAACTGAGCATCTTTTGAAACTCAATTTCAAAGATTATGATCTTGATGATGCAACTTTATTTGTTAATAAAGTTGGCAAAATAGTTGTATATCTTGTGGTATATGTAGATGATCTTTTAATGACAGGGAACAATGAAAGCTACACTGCATCCATAAAGAAGGAATTGGAGAAAATTTTTGAAATGACTGATTTGGGCTATGTTCATTGCTATCTTGGCATTGAAGTAACCCAACATCCGAAGTCCATATTTCTTTCTCAAAAGAAATACATTGGAGATCTGTTGAACAGGTTTGGCATGACAGAATGCAATCCTCTTACTACTCCAATGGAACAAAACTTAAATCTCACATCTATTGAAGGAAAAGAATTTGAGGATGCAACAAAGTATAAACAACTTGTAGGAAGTCTCAACTACCTAACTACTACCAGACCAGACATTTTGTTTGCTGTTGGAATCCTCTCCAAGTTTATGCAAAAGCCTTGTGAAGGACATTGATCTGCTGCAAAAAGAGTTCTAAGGTACTTGAAGGGAACTCAAGACTTTGGAATCAAGTATACACAGGTGGACGACTTTAGCTTGATTGGATACTCTTATTCAGACTTCGATGGAGACAAAGAAACTGGGGTATCTACTCAGGATATGCTATGAGTCTTGGATCAGGAGCTGTCTCCTGGATATCACACAAACAATCAGTTCCAGCAGATTCCACAACAGAAGCAGAATATGTGGCAGCAGCTGAAGCAACAAAAGAAATTGTGTGGCTCAGGAAAATTCTTGAAGATTTGTAGGTAAAACAAGTACAATCAACTCCACTCATGATTGACAATACCTCTGCAATAAAGTTGTCCAAGAACCCAAAGTTCCATGATCGAACGAAGCACATCAATACTAAATATCATCTGATTTGACATCATGTTGAGGCCAAAACAATCCATCTCTGTCATTGTTCCACTAATGAACAAATTGTAGACATCATCACCAAAGCACTTGGAAGAGAAAAACTTGAACGATTCAGAATGATGCATGGACTCACCAACATCCCTTCAAATTAAGGGGGGGAATGTTGACACCTAATCATTAGGATTGGGTGAACATAATGTAAATAAATAAATAAGTAATGTGAACAGTGATCGAGAGATGAAGTGAATAGATTCTCCCTCATGTATATAATGAAGACCAACTTGAAGGAATAAGCATACGAATCAATTTTTCTTTGAGCAGTTACTGCCTGGCTTGAAAAGACTCCGGAGAATAGAGATTAATAGTTTAACGTAGTTTTATAAAAGAGAAGGTTGTGGAAAATCTAGGAAATGAATTGATGTTCTTTCCTCAAGTAGTACAAGAAGCAGAGAAGGTTGTACTTGCCAAAACCATGTGAAAAACCCAAGCACAAAACCATGGGTAGCTTTTCCTACCATCTTTGGGTTTGCATAAAAATAAATAAATCTCGGGGCGTTGCCCCGGACCCCGTGCAGGGTGGCGGTTGCCTTCCTGCAAAACCCCTGGTAGGGGGGAGGGCTTCCACCCTGTTACATGTCAATTTGTCACCATGACACTTGATTAGTTTATGGGTCTTTTTACCATCCGTGAACATGTTTGAACGAACTCCTTTAGAAGTCAAACAACCCAAAATATTTTGATGTAGATGAGAAATTTGAGAAAAATAGTTTTCACACCTTGTTAAGTTCCACCTGCGCCAATTTCTCTAGAGTTTCCCGCACATGTTCTGAAATTAACTTTGAGAACAACGCAAAGTTGCACGCTGTCTACCACAATAAACCTGCGCATGTGAATTCTAGAATCTAAAAATAAAAAGTACATTCTAGAAACATGGTTGATCAAATATTTCCCAACTGAAAGCTTCTAGGTCATGACTATTTGA
Organism: Pinus taeda; assembly: GCA_000404065.3. Classification (NCBI taxonomy): domain Eukaryota; kingdom Viridiplantae; phylum Streptophyta; class Pinopsida; order Pinales; family Pinaceae; genus Pinus; species Pinus taeda. The sequence goes on from APFE030712231.1 coordinate 56,960, forward strand.
ACTATAACCCTCAAATTATGCATCTCCATCCCTTTTCTCATGGTAACCTAATCCCTCAATGAAGGAGTCTCATCCTCCTCTTGGCCTATAAAATGACTAGAGGGTAGAGGGATTAAGGAGGTCATAACTCAGAGAAGATAAACTTATGTTGTTGGTTTGAGATTGGAAAGCTTGTCATTTAAGGAGGATATTGAAGGCGTTTGGGAGGGACCTCACGACATCAAGGTGAAGGTTGTAAGGTTCCCCTTAATCTTTTATTAATAAAAATGAACACTTTATCCAAATGATTTGTCTTATTGGAATGATGAATGGTTTACAATTGTTTATAATGTTTATTAAGGCAAATTCGATTCCTAATTTCCTTGATTATTAGGTTAAGTTGTTTGGATTATTATATCACATATGCTTTTGAACCTTTAATGTTTGATGTTTGCAGGTCTTGCCAAGCATTGAAGAATTACATCAAATCACAACAAGGGATCTTCATCAAGAATTTCATGAAAGAGGTAAGAGGCTCATCCATTAGCTATACTTCTTATAATTCAAACATGTTCAACTTAGGGAAAGAGTCAGTTCAATTGTCTTGCTTGTTTCTAGTTTCTATCAAGGATCTAGGGAGATCGCTCTTGTCCGCAAGAGGGATTGTGCGATGTAACAAATTTGTGACCATATTGGGGAATGTCTTTGTTTTCGTCTTTTTGCTTAGTTTTGCTTTCTGATTCTTCTGATTTATCCAGACTCGAGTCTTTATACATTAATGGCCTTTTAGATCTGAGTGGTTGGTTTTTTTTTTGTTTTTTGTTTTTTGTTTTGTTTTTTTTTTCTTAAGTTTTTCCCCGGTTTGTTAATATAGCGTAGTTCTATGCCCTTTTTGTTGTAGCAACAAAGCGCATGTGCTCTGCTTTCCACTATAAACCTGCGCAGAGCTTGAGAATTTTTGAAAATATAGCTTTTGCTTCAACCTAGACTTGATTTTGTTTTTTTGGAAGTGTCGTTATCTTTGTTTGGACTGTGTTGTGTCTCTTCTAAACTCAATTGATTTCTTTGTTAATGATTTTTTAGAATTAGGTATTTTTGAAGAATTACTTAGGGTTTTGCCTAGTTGATTTGCTGATTGATCAAAACAAGATAGATTGTCCTTTTTCTCATGGTATTCTTATTTTGTTATGTTAAATACATCAGTTAAGCCTTAGTTGTTACTTATTTGTAGTCAAATTCATGTTGAATTGAAAATTAGGGTTTCTTAAGACTCGGTGCTTTTGTGAAGGAATTGTAGTCATTTTTTCTTAATAAAGGAAATTGTTGCTTTCATCTTGGAAATTTTTCGTAATCGCACTGTTATTATCATTAAATCAAAGCATTCATAAGGGAAAAAAATGTGTTTTCTCCAACTCTCTTGATTGATTTCTGTGTGCTTGAAAGTTTTGAGTGATTAGAGATAAAGAGTATTTTAGCTTATTTGGCGTTTAGGGAAATCTGGAATTTGGTTTGTTCACTGCATTTTCATTACCTTATAGTGAAATTGGTTGCTTTAGAAAATTGGAAAAGTTGTGAGTTTTTGCATTTCATTTCACAAAAAATCAAAGAAACTCTTTCTTTTCTCTAAATAGGATTTCATCAAATTTGAAAGTTGCTATTGCATTTTAGAGTGCATTAAGATTTCGAGTCGTCTCATAACATCATAAGTTTCACCTTCATTACCCATTGAGTAAAGAACAACTTAATAATACAACGTTAATTAAAATTCATCTAGAATTTTACATTTTTTAGGGCTCTTGTCACCTATAGTAGCTTAAGTGTAGGGCTTTGGAATAGGGAAGGAAGTAAACTTTCCAAAGCTACAAATGAATAGTAGAATCTTGAGTTAGGGGAGAGAAAATCCAATTCTTTCCATTTTGCTTTGGGAAGCTCTTCTTATACATGAGTTAAGCACGAGATCGTGTCGAATCTGGTGAAGTGATCATATCCACTGCATTGGCCTATATATAGTGATTTTAACGTATTACAACAATACCAAAAGGTACTTAGGGTCACTTGAAAATAAACCTCCAATTGATCATGTGGAGGAGCCTTAAAGGGGATTGAGCTTGTTACTCTGCCCTTGTGTGTATGTCCGATTTGTGACTGTCCCCCTAGGTAAAATTATTGTATTTGGTAAACTTAGTGACTATAATCCTAGGGATCTACCTAAGGTGACGACAGAGGGAAGGTCCTGCTGTACTCAGAACAAACGTTGACTAGACTCACTTGGACTTTTTCGAGGGTAATATTTGCTCGAGATGGTTTATAACAAAGTGACTTGCACTAGACTGTTTCATTAAGTAGGTTGTCAAGGTAACTGGTTCCAAACACTCATTCTATAAAAATCTTCACCTTGATCACTTTGATGTTGGATTTCATCACTAGATAGTAATTATTGATCTCTTTGAAGAGTCAGTTTGTATGGTTTGAACTCCTAGATTTTTAGCACGTGTTACTTTCTATGTGTTTTTTTTAATTTTTTAGAGACTTTAGGTGTAATTTAGATATTTTGTAATTGATTAATTGAAAAAATTTCATCGTGGAAAAATTACCAAGACAATCACATAGGATACTCGGGGATCCCCTTGAGTATACACCGAGTCAGTTAGAAAATATTGAAGTTGAAAAATCTAAATCATCAGGATTTAGATCTACAACAGAAACTGAAGCTTTTACTATTATAGATTATGATGTAAGATGAATTGAAGTTAATCAAACGATAACATCTATTATTTTAGGCCTTGAAGTAACAAAAACTGAATTTGATCAAACTCAGAGGTTAACATCACACTAAAAAAGAACTAATTTACAAATTACTGAACTCGTTCAAACTGAATTAGATATTGGAGACTTTTCAGATATAAACCCTATTTCTAAACCAGATATTGACAAACTTGAGTCTGATATTTCCGAGCCTAATATTCATACATCTACTACAATGCATATTCCAGATCCCCCACTTTCATCGCGTCGGAAACTCATTATTACTGATAGTATCCCTCTCGGTCTCATTGCCATTGAAGAACTTGTTTTAGACTAAGAGGAATAACCCATAGTTTCTACAAGTGAACCTACATATATCTCAGAGAATTGTTTTAGATCTCTTCACCCTAACCCTTGGTATTTCACACCCTTGAACTTTTTGGGACAGGGGATTCCACGCTACATGAGTCCTTATTCTATTGTACCAAGTTTTGAATGGTCTAGAAGTACCTCATGAGATACATCCATGTTTTCTACTTCTACAGAGTGAACATTGTGTGGTGGTTTTCTACCACCTAGATATCACTCTCTTGTGGGAGCTTATTCATGAGCTTCTTCCTTGAACTCATCTTCAAACATGTCAACTGGTGTAATTAACCCTACCAATGAAGGTTTGACATCTGAACAATTTATTAATATGATTTCCAGTGATGTTGGTAATCCAGAAACCAACCAAATAGGTGGTTATTACCCGCCTGGGGGGCAACTGTCATATCCTTTTCCTAGTGGACAACCTTTTGGTGGACCTTACCCTACAATGAGGGGTAATCCCCTGCCGGGAATTACCTTAATTGTGCTTAAATGCCTCAAACTAGTTTTAGTCAACTTGTTATGCCTCAACCCTTCGTTGGAATGCCTTAACCTAGATTGAATACAATCTGGAACCCTTCATTAAATCAAAATTCAATTCCAGTTGCTTCTCAAGTGCCTTTGAACCAACTTGGTCAACCTATACAAAAAATACCTTTTCAAGGTACACCTTTTCAAGTCCAATCAACCATTTAGGCTAATCCATCGACACCTACCCAACAACCACTTCAACATCTTGTCCCGAGTACTCCTCAAACATTGGTACAACATGTCATACCAATGATTGTTTAGAACCTAGGTTCAGGTTCGCCTCAAACTCCCATTCTAGGAGTATCGCAAGTGACTATCCCGCTTATATCACATGTTACGGTGCAACCCCTTGTTTAGTCTTTACCTGAAGTATCTTGTGTTCAATCCATTCCTACAATTCTGTCAAAACCCCAAATACCTGTTGTAGAACCTAACGTCCCATATATGCAAGTACTGTTTCAAGGGCCACCTTTCCAAGGTTTACCACAGAGCGAGTTTATTCAAGGTCCACCTTTTCAAACTCAATTTCTCCAAGGTCAACCTTTGCAAAATCAACCCTTTCAAGGACAGTTTGTTCAAGGTCAAATGGGTCAGAGTCTCCCTTTTTAGAATCAACCATACCTAGGTCATACATTTCAACAACCTATGCAATCACAATATGGTAAAGCTCATCCTAGATATCCAGGAGGTATGTAGATTCCAAATGCTTAGGCTATCCCAGGATATCTTGGGTATCCTCCTCCCAGTACGAGACACGTCCCTCAGGGTTATCAACATCCATCTCAGGATCCTAACCACCAGTTGCTCTTCATTTCAACTTTGGTTTTTCCCAACCTCTCTCGGTTAACTAATGATCCATTTTCTTATTTACCATTTTGGCCAACCATTCCTACTAATTTACCCAATGATATTCCTAATTTTGAAGGTAAGTCAGGCGAAGATACGTCCAACCATGTTATGATTTATCATCTTTTCTGTGCGTCCAACTCATTAATAGACAATTATATTAGATTACGACTTTTTCAACGAACCTTAACTGGTTTGACAACCAAATGGTATGTAGAATTGTCGCGCACTTCCTTTGGTACATTTAACGCCCTTGCTACAACTTTTTTGACCCATTTTTAGTTTCTTGTTCGATATGATAATGGAACTAAACTTTTAACTTCTTTGAAACAATCAACGTTAACCCATATCTCATGTCACATTCACGATTGGAGACAAAGACGTCGCATAGTTAAAGTTTACATTCCAGACTAGATTCTGGTCGAATGGTTCATAAAATCTCTTTAACTAGTAATAAATAAATATGTGGCCAAAGGGGGTGTTGTAACTGAAGAACATGTAATTTCTCGTGCTCAATACCTTGATCTTGTTTGTACTCAGTCTAGTACTTTGTATGAAAAGATCCTAGATTTACCCTCACCTAGTCAAACTAATCTAGCTCTTACAGGATCACATGCTGCAGATGGCATGATTGGTTATGTGAGCGAGAAATCTAAGAACAAAAATAAAAATTCTAAGAAAACTCAGATTTTGGCTCTACCTAATTCACCTGAAGAAGATTCTTCTAAATTAACATTGTAGAGTCATCTACCAACAAGTTAAGCAATTCAGAGATAAGAAAAAGGGAAAAGGAAAAGCTAAACAAGACACTTGTGTTGGCATTATGATGTATTTGTTGTGCTTGATGGCAACCCTCTTCTAGCAGAACAACTCTCATGTATATGGGAACTAGATGAATCTAAAGAAGAGATATTAGATGTCATAGAATGCATGGCAATAGTGTTTACAGATGTGATGAAATGCAGGGAAGCTTCAAGGAATCAGTTCAGAAGGCAACTCACTCAGATAAAAGATCACAATATAGCAGGTAAACAACAAAGAATTACAAATCAGTCTTCACAGAATGAAGAAAGAGAGTATAAGTAGGTTCACCACTGACCAAGCTGTGTATACATGTAAGTTCACTGTATACAAGTCGCGTATACGTACACAAACACTTTCACAGAAGGAAAAGCGCGTATACGTTGGAAAAATAATTTTTTGGTCTGAAGTATTTGGTCCATGGTGTTTTGATCCATGGTATTGGTCCAAGGTATCGGGTGCGAGGTATTGACCCTAGGTATTTGGTCCAAGGTATTGGTCCTAAGTGGTTTTGGTCCATGGTATTGAGAAATGCCTACAAACTATAAAAGGAGGAGAAGATCATTAGGCCAATGCATGCAAGTATCGAATATTTGATGAAGTGTGAGGTCTAATATGCAGGTTATTGGCTTATGGTGTTGTGCTTGATCTGAACCAAGTATGAACCTTAGCATTTGATGAAGGATAAGATCTAATGATGTATTAGGATCTTAAGGCTTGAGGTGAATTATCTTTATGTAGTTTGATCATGTATCTGAATAACTGGTGCATGTTGTAGCCTGTAAATATGATGATCTAGGTATGACCGAAGTCTGGAATAGTTGTTATGTTTAAATCATCATTTACATATCTATATGTAGGTTCACTTTAGAAAAGGAGCGTATACACGCTAGTTCTGCATATCAAAGCAATGTATACATCATAAATTTGATTTGCAGATCTGTACGCTAGTTCTGTTTGAGTAAAGTGCATATGCACGCAAGTTCGACACATGGAAGTAGCGTATACCTTATAAAATATGTTTTAGTTTCTTCTATTTGTTGTTGTAGTGTTCTGGTTTCTGGCTTAGGTTCGGGTTACTGTATTCTGGTGACAACATTCTGAATGATCAAATTGATGGGTTATCAAAGTGATTGATCGATTCGGTTGTGGTTGGTTCAAAAGGAGATTGGTTGATGCAAATATATTTGATGATTGAATGATGTTGTTGATGGATCTAGTCTGAAAATTTATGAAACATGGTCCCTGGAAGAAAAGAGAAGTTTATAGCCTCTGTAGGTTGGCACCTACGTACTAGTAAGCATATCAGCTAGTACAAGAGCTAGGGGGTTGTAGCTCCCTTCCAGTAGAAGTTGGAGAAAAAAAGAAGGTTCTAGCCTTCTGTAGGTAGAAACTTGCGTACTAGTATAAGACTGCACCAGTACAAAAATTGTAAACAGAATTATCTTATTATTAAAAGAAAATAGAGACGACAGAAGTAGGTGGTTTTCACCCACATTGGGTTTCCACCTTATATCTTGGTGTTCATGTGTGTTGCTTATGTGTGATGCTTCATTCTATTTTTATTGCACTGACTAATGAATTCTTGATATATTGGTTAAAGATCAATGCATGATAATTTGGGTAAATCAAAAGATCTCTGCATATACGCTAGTTGCATTAAGTACAGTTGCATATACACGCTAGTTCACTAAGATGAAATAGCGTATACAAATCAGTTTTGAAAATTAAATTATTGATATGATAATACTGATTCACCCCCCCTCTCAGTATTATTTCCAACAATTGGTATCAAAGCAGGTCCTTCAGAAAAATCTTGATCGTGTGAAGGAAGATCCATCATCATGAGTAATCAAGAAAGCATGGGATCCATCAGACCGCCAATCTTTGATGGGAGAAACTTTGTTTATTGGAAGGTAGGAACCACAACATATCTTCAATCTCTTGGAACAGATGTCTGGGAAATCGTGGAAGGAGGATATACATTTCCATCAACAATTCCTACAGATACAGCAGGTAAAAAGCAATATGAAACCAATGCCAAGGTTGACAATACATTATTAGGAAGTCTGTCAGAATCAGAGTTTGTCAAAGTTATGCAGCTCAAATCAGCCAAAGAAATATGGGACAAAATCATTCTAAGCTACGAAGGAGACTCTCAAGTAAAATGTGCTAAACTAAAAACTCTCAAAATTCAATATGAAACTATCAAGATGCATAATGATGAAAGTATAGCTAGTTACTTCTAATGTATAGATGAGATTGTTAATTGCATGAAGAATATGGGTGAAGAGATAAAGGAAATTACCTTAGTTGAAAATTTTTTAAGATCCCTATTTGCTAAATTTGAATCAAAAGTATCTGCCATAGAAGAAAAGCAGGATCTACAAAATATTACTATGACACAGCTTCACGGAATCTTAACTGGCTTTGAGATGAGAAAAGAAGGTCCATCAGATATGAGAGAAATTGCATTTAAAGCTTCAACAAAAGGAAAAGAAGAACTCAATGAATCAGGACATATTTTAGAAGAAGAAGATGAAGTAAACTTTGTTAAGAAGATTCAACGGGGTTCCAGAAGATTCAGAGGTAAACTACCTTTCAAATGTTTTGTCTGTGGTAGAGTCGGTCATTATGTTTCCAAATGTCCTCAAAAAGATAAAAATGATAAAGGGAAGGAATTTGCAAAATGGAATAGAAAACAAAGTGTAAGTAGAAAGAGCTACTATACTCATGAAGATAGCGATGGCTTATCAAATAGTGATGAAGATGAAAATAGTAATGACTATAGACTTTTGATGGCTTATGAAGATGATGATTTCTTGGATGCTTTAGATGAAGATGATCTTTATGAAGAAATATCTAAACTCAAAATTTTCTTAGAAGAAAAGAATATGATTATAGATACCTTGACATACCAACTTGCTGATAGAGAAAAACACAATGAACAACTAGAATGTGAAATTGTGCGTCTAAGAAAGGATCTTGAGAAAACAAAAGCTCTCAATATTAGATTTACTGAAGGATCAGAAACCTTTAATGAAATTATCAAAGTGCAACGTTCTCCTCTAATAAAGATAGGTCTTGGATATACTAAAGAAACATCCCAATCACAGAAGTCGTCAACCTCCACTAAAAGCTATCTTGAGGCAGCAAAGAGCAGTGGATAGTTTGACAATCGTCAACAAAGGCATAAAGAAGATCACCAGGTAAATCAGGCTCAATTTACTTCAAGGATGAACAGAAGCCACAACCAACCTCAGGTAAATCGTACTCAATTTGTACCAAAAATGAATATCAATAGAAACTACAATCACTAGGTCAGTAGATTCGATAATCGCAGGAACTTCTTTAATGGTCAATGTTTCTCATGTCACAATTTTGGACACAAACCTGCTCAATGTGTTGCTTACAAAACCATCATGACTGGAGAAGCACGAAATCAAAGGAATGTGACAGGGATCAAGAAAAGTTCCTATAATCACTTTTCTCTTCTTGAAAATGAAACAGAATGCTCAATCTGTAACAACTTTGGCCATGAAGAATCTAAATGCAGGAGTAAATTTCGGCAAATATCTCAAAAGGAGAAAACTCCATTAACTCCCAAAATATGGAGAAAGAAAGAACCACAAATAGAAAGATGTGGTATAGCCTTGTATGCAAAAGGACAAGAAAACTAGTTGTACATTGACAGTGGATGCTCATAACTCATGACAGGTGACAAAGAAAAACTACACTCATATAATGCCTTAGAAAAGGAAAAGAGTGTCTCATTTGGAAACGACACATCTGCTGTCATAAAAGATAAAGGCTCTGTTTTCTTGAAAGAATAGGTTAAAGCTGGGAATGTTATGTATGTTGATGGCTTAAAGCATAACCTGTTGGTGTAAGTCAAATGTGTGATCAAGGAAATGAAGTAGTGTTTTGATCAAATGGATGTGTTGTTCGTGAGCTTGATACAAGAGAAACTGTGATCAAAGGTACAAGAACTCCAAACAACCTATACATACTCAAGGGAGGAAAACAACAATGCTATCTAATAAAAAATGATGAAAACTGGCTATGGCACAAAAGATTGGGACATCTAAGCTTTTATCAAATAATAAAAGCATGCAGATTCTAGGCTGTTCGTGATCTTCCAGATATCAACATTCCTGAAAATACTATATGAAAATCATGTCAATTCGATAAGCAAACCAAATCTCACTTCATCGAAAAGGAAGGATCAACTAGTAAGCCTCTTGAACTTGTTCATACTGATTTATGTGGAGCATCAAGGAAAAAGTCACCTCGTGGAGAAGAATACTTTATATTGTTCATTGATGATTTTTCCAGAATGTGTTGGATAGGTCTTCTAAAGCATAAAGATGAAGCATTTGAAAAGTTCAAAGCCTTCAAAGCTTTGGTTGAAAATGAATCAAATCATAAAATCAAATGCCTTAGATCTGATCGGGGAGGGGAATTTACCTCGGATGAATTCTTTGACTTTTGTGAACAACATGAAATAAAAACGCAGTTCTCCACCGCAAGGACTCAGCAAAATGGAGTGGTAGAGAGGATGAACAGAACTGTTGAACAAATGGCTTGTGCTATGCTATATGAATCTGGAACTCCTGCAACTTTCTGGGGTGAATCTGCATTCGCCGTCGTCACTATTCTCAACGAAGCAAATGTTCGAGTAAACAATACTAAAACTCCACGTGAACTTTGGTATGGTAAGACTCCTACTGTAAAATACTTAAAAGTTTTTGGAAGCAAATGTTACACCAAAAGGATTGATGAAAAACTTGGTAAGTTTGAACCCAGAGCAGATGAAGGTATTCTTCTTGGCTACTCTCCCCGAAGTAAAGGATATAAATGTTATAATAAAAGACCTAGGAAAATTATTGAAAGTATTGATGTTGTGATTGATGAAGCAGGCAAAAATCCAAAACAGATAAAGACCGAAGATTATGACAATGAAGAAGATGAGGATCATTTTTCCACATCAAATCACACTGATTCTGAAGAAGAAACCAATGAAGCACTAGAAGAAGAGATAACAATAGAAGGAAAAACTCCGTCTAGGTATGTTCAGAAAATCATCCAGAAACTTAAATTTTAGGGGAAAAAGGGGCAGGTGTGCAGACAAGAAGAACTATTGTTGAAGCCTCAAGCTATCTAGCATTATTATCTTCCACAGAACCTCAAAATGTAAATGATGCATGTAGAGATGAATGTTGGGTCAAGGCCATGAATGAAGAACTTGAGCAAATTGAAAAGAATAATACTTGGGAATTAGTTCCTAGACCTCATGATAAGAATATCATAGGAACCAAATGGATATTCAAAAACAAGCTGAATGAAAATGGAGAAGCTATCAAAAACAAGGCCAGACTCGTTTGCAAAGGATATGCTCAACAAGAAGGTATAGATTTTGAAGAAACTTTTGCACCTATTGCTAGACTTGAAGCCATAAGAATGTTTCTTGCTCTTTCTAGTTTTCAGAAATTCAAATTATACCAAATGGATGTAAAATCTGCCTTTCTTAATGGAGACTTAGAAGAAGAAGTCTATATTGAACAACTAGAAGGATTCATTCTTGGAAATGACGCAAAACTTGTATGCAAACTCAGAAAGGCTCTCTATGGTCTAAAACAGGATCCAAGGGCTTGGTATTACCGTCTTGACAAATATCTCCACCAACAGGGTTTTTCAAAGGGGTCAGCAGATAGCAATCTATATACAAAGATTGACACTGGTAAATTGCTAATAATTATTGTTTATGTTGATGATATCATTTTTGGTAGCAATGAAGAATCCATGAGTCAGAATTTTTCTTCAGTAATGTAGCAAGAATTTGAAATTTCCTTGCTTGGTGAGCTTAGCTACTTTCTTGGTCTACAAGTTCAACAAAATAAAGATGGTATTTTTCTCTCACAAACCAAATATCTCAAATAGGTCCTGAAAAAGTACGGCATGGAAGATTCTAAACTAGTATGTACCCTAATGGTAACAGGATGTAGTCTCAGCTCAAATGATGAATCAAAAACGGTACATCAACCAACTTACAGATCCATGATTGGTAGTCTGCTTTATCTAACAAGTACTTGACCTGACATCATGCATGCAGTAGGAATAGTTGGAAGATTCAAAGCAAATCCAAAGGAATCACACCTTCAGGTAGTCAAAAGGATTTTCAAATATCTTCAAGGAACAAAGAACTTTGGTTTATGGTATCCTAGAGATACAGATCTTACATTTCATGCATATATAGATGCGGATTTGGCAGGAAGTGTTGATGACAGAAAAAGCACTAGTTGTGGTGCATTCTATATGGGTTCTAGGTTAGTGTCTTGGTTCAACAAGAAACAAAGTTCAATTTCATTATCTACAGCTGAAGCAGAATACGTGGCTGCTACATCTTGTTGCACACAACTACTTTGGATGATGTTGTTGGATACCTATACCAATAGGTTTCATATTTCATGATTGGCAAATCCAAATGCCAAATATGCTCTGCTTTGCTGATACAAAGATCCCATATTTCCAAGGAAAGGCAAGGTGTGTACATGCCTTCATGTGTACTAAATTTTGATGGATGGTCCAACAGTCTAATCTGGATCATGCCATGTTTCAATTTTTTGTTGTAGAATAGAGAAAGAAGTCTGTCCAAACAGCTTAAGCTTGGCAGATGACTAGCTAGGTAGAGAAATGAAGGTGCCCAACTGCTTAATCTGGGGCCTTGGAAGAAATAAGGGTAGATATTAGATAGGAGGGCAGTCAAAAGAAAAGAGGAAGATCAGGGCCTACTAGTTCAAGTGCACCCACTTTAATGAAGAAAAAATGTTAGGATTACTAGGATGGGTAAGTAGTGCAAGGTTGCAGAAATGGAGAGCCATCACCAATTGGCCTATTAAGTGCAAAAACTTATGCCACTTAGGGTGTGGGCATCAAAGGAAAAAGAATGGAGGACAAGCACAAGAAGCATGTCTAACTTCCCCAGTTTCCAAAAAAAAAAAAAAAACATTTCTTACTAACACCCCCAAGGGCCCTGAGATCTGCTCAGGTGTCCAGTTCCACTCCATTACATCACAAACCACTTGGTCAAAACCATGGAGTTCAAGCATGAAAAGAAGCCACATTTCTTGTGTAAAAACATCATTTTTCATCATTTTCATTTATCCTCAATATCCTAAGTTAAGTTTCATTTTAACTTGGCTTCACCCCTTCATTCACCTCACAAACCATATTAATCACTAACCTATGATCTGGCTCCCTAACTTCTCCCTCCCCCAAGTGCTATAGCCATATCCCTTCCTTGGGAAATATTAACCCCTCAAGGGTTAGTATTAGCCCTTAATCCTCCTAAAAAACTATGGGTTTGACTTAAAACTATGGTTAAAAGGCAAAAATTCATTTCCCCGCCCTCATTTACCCTTTATTCCCTTTCCTCCGCCCTAAACCCTTTATTATAAAGTTTTTGGAATAAAAAGCTTTTAAATAAGAAAGCGCATTTGAAACCCCCAAAACCCATAAAACTAAGGTTTTAAACCCACCCCGCGGCCCATTTATTAAACATATTTTAATATATTGGGCGGGTCCCCCGCTATTAACGTGGCGGCATATCCCGTTCGCCGCCAACCGTCAGATCTTCCGCCCCGCCCATCCTACAATGGGCGGTCAATCCTCCTATAGAGCTGCCCGACCTTTTGCGTCCGGGGGATGGGCGGTATTGCCGCCGTACCCCCGCCACGCGTCAGGCGCTGGGGTTGTTCGCTGCCCCCCCCCTCCAAACCACTTACCGCCTAAGAGCCTGCCGGGGAGACCGCTTACCGCCCTACCCTCCACGCTGACATCACGCCCCTGTCAGCGTGACGTCACCCCACTTTGCCTCCACCATGCCTCCACGTCACCCCTGCCCTCCACGTCACCCTGTCCACCCTGCCACTGTGTCAGTGCCACCTGGGCACCCACGTCACCTGCCTCGTCACCTTGTCCGTACCTGGGCCCATGATGACGTTAGCATGACGTCATCACAAAAAGGCGCCAATATGCCAAAAATGCATAAAAAGGCATAAAAAACCGTTATTTTGCGTCAATTTTTGCAAATGCTCGGAGCTCCACTGACAGCGAATTTCAACTTCCAACAGTAGAAAAGCAAAAATAATCCGCTAGAGTTTCTGTCGCCTCCATTGTCAACCCAACCACCTACAGCCAGTTCGACCGGTGCAAACGCCTCGTACGCGATTAAAAACAGGTATTTTGCCGCAGGCACCCTCTATTGTCCATTGTTCTCCGTATAATCCTGTTTTCCTGCTTAAGCAACTCAATTAAAGGACCCAGATTGTTGAAATTCACCCCTAAAATCTACCTAAGAAACCTCTGAAACCCCTGCATGAAAGAAGTCCCAAGGAAACCCGTGACCCGCGGTGAAATCTACCTATTTTTCACAAGAAACAGCTAAAAAGCCAAGCCACAGGCTAGAAGAACTAAATTGACATTTCCCTCACCTCTGCTAAAGCAATTCTCTGCAAATAACCAGCTAACCAGCTCAAAAACACTCTTCTTCCTTAAAACAGAGTGCCCCACAGATTAATTAAGCCTGTGACAGCCTCCTTGAACTACCAAAACTGATCACTGCAAACAGAGAGCAGTAAGCCATTCCTCAGCACTCACATCAACCTTGAAACCACCAGCAAGAGCAAGACAATGGCCACTCCAGCTGCTCTGGATGTTTTACCTATAAATCCACCTAACAGGGAGCTAGAAGCTATACCACTGCTGGACAGTGATGCCCTCATCACAGATTTTGTGGCAGAGAGAAACCATTTGCAGACATATTGCCAATTAAGAAACAGTCACTTGGACAACAGTGACCTGTATGGGGTCTGGCAATCTAATCTACCCACCTACTTCCTGCCTTCAGTGAACATTTTCCCATAAATCATCCACCTATGTGCAGAGAACTATGACCAGAAACTCAGGGCTGTGAAGTCTCCATCTAGGAGCATCCTCTTCTATATAACTCCAGACTCCATCAACCAGATGCTCAACTACAAGCAGACCAAGTTGCTATACCCTTTCTCCATGGACTATTTGCTGGATGTGGGCTCGAGACTTTCTGATTCAGACATTGCTGCCATAGCCAGGAAATTCATGAAGGCAGACTGCCAGCCCTCTGGGCCACCTCCTTTCTCCTATGAAGATTTCAATGAGGTTGGGAAGCTACTGATAGACATGATGACCTCTATGCTAGGGTTGACCACAAACAAACATGTTGATATAACTGTGCTGGTCATGCTCTCTGCATACAGCCTTATGAAGCCCCCTGATATGAAATACAATTATGCCAAGTACATTGCCAACAAGATGCATGATCAATTGACAAGGCTGGACAGGGAGGCAATATTCAAATATTCTTCATACATCTATCACTTATTCTTGTACTACCAGATAGATTGCTTCCAGTGCTCAATCAAGAAGCTAGACTCACAGGGTGAGAGAAGGTCTGTGATCTTCTGGTCTTCAGTCTTCGACCAAGTCCAGAATTCCCCCTACTCATACTGTGAATTCATTGATCAATTTGTATATCTAGCCATTTGCCTCTTAAAGAGGACCCCTCCTATCAGACTGTCCAAGGATATGCAGAAGATCTTTCATCTATCCAGAAGCTACAAAATTGGTGATTGGTACTTGTACCAAAACCACACTATCATCAGAATTTATGGCTGTGAGCTTTGTCCCTACAGGCTCCCAAAGTATGTCCCTATGAGGCTATTTGCCCGAGAGTACTATAGACAGCTTATAAACTTCGACCTAACACACTTTCACAGTGCCAAGAAGAAAGCCAACCTGAAGTTCAGGGACCACTTAGGCCCATTTACAATGAAAAAAAAAGATGGTTGGCAAGAAGCTGACCAAATACTAGGACAACAGCTCAAACTTAAGAGAAGCTTCTGGTGGGTCCCTTATGACCCTGAAGGTTTCATCAGTGCAAGGAGGGTTAAATATAGGCTGTTAGCCTATAAACATGCCCCCACTCCCTCAAGTACAACAATTTGCTAATTAAGATGAATGGGTGCCTGAATCAATTGTAGAGGAATTGACTCAGGAAGAAATAATGGAGCAGAATGCAAAGGACTTGGAAAAAACTCTTGACTTGGACTCTTGTCAACAGGTCTTCAAGCAGCCAGTCCAAGCAGGAGAAGGTACCTCTACTGCCCCAGCTACACAGGACATCCAGCAGGCTCTAGCAACAACAAACACAACAAAAGGAAAGGAGAAAATGGGTGAACAACAGGAGGTAGAAACAGGGCAGCCTACTACTTCAAAGGACTAGCAATCAGGACAGGCCCCTCCCCTGCAAACTGAACAAACTCAAAACCCAGTTTTGCAGACCCCTCTCAATGATGAGAGAGGGAAGAAGAGAGACAGAGAAGAAATCACACCTCCCACAGGGTCATCACAGCAACCAGAGGCCAA